>JAQYXR010000355.1:0-104894 GCA_030545055.2 Neoaliturus tenellus
CCCCTGGGCCTTTAGCCCAGGGGCGTAACAGAGGGGCCCGCAGACCCCGCGGTGCGGGGGGGCCCGCAGCTAAAGGGGCCCGCGGACGGGGCCCGTGTATTGGGAAATATGTTTATGTTAAATAATTTTTTTTACTCATTTTATAGCAATTTTACATTTTATATGGCGCCATTATGTTTTCAAAATGCCTGGAAGTAGACGTGGCCCAGAGATTGGACAGGAAACGGAAGCCACTTCCGGTTTGGCGGGAAAGGAAAGCAGGGGTGCCAACCCCCATGGGTTAGAATTTCCCTGTGAATTCCCTGCAGTGTTACCAACTCATACCATTCACTATAAAGTATACACTATAAACCATATACTATAAAGTATATACAATAGCGTATGCAAACAAAACACCTGGATCGCTGAGGATCAAGACCATCTGGATTGTTAGGGAACAAGACCATCTTAATTGTTAGGGTTATTATTATACTATATAAAGTGTATACAGTACTATATAAAGTGTAAACTATATAAAATAATGTACAATACTATATAAAGTGCATATCATAGTATATAAAGTGTATATCATACTATATAAAGTGAAAAACATGAAAATTTTGGCTTAAAAAACCTAAAAATCGCAAATATCTCGAAAACGGTGCGTCCTAGGGGTCCGGGGACCTCAAAAACCCACCTTCTACGAAGTAGAGGTGCCCCCGGGGGGTAGGTACCCTAAAATAACAAAATTAACCAAAATGTTGCGGGTTGCATCCAAAAAATGAAGGGGCAATGAAGGGGCAAAACTTTGAAAAATCATATCTTAGGAATGGCTCCATGTATTAACTTCATACTTGGTATGTGTGTACACTTGGTTGGTATTAAAAAATGCATGGCAGGAAGTATCCAAAAAATGAAGGCGCAAAAAAGCTTTATTTTTTATCTCGAGAATGGGACTACAGATTTTCTTCAAACTTGGTATATGTATACGTGTAGTATAACCATGTAATAAAATGCTAAGCATCACTTTCCAGAGTCAAGGTCATACCTGTGAAAAATAAAAAAAACTTACAACTATTAATTTTTTATTCCCTTTTGGTGTAGGACTCTTACTAAGTATTTGTTAAGACCAAGAAGAGTGTAGTGGTCAAGGTCAGACCCATTTACAAATAAAAAAAATCATAAATGTGAAGTTTGTGATATTTATCTTTATGATACCAGTGACTAACTAGCAAAACCTACAGACATGGGCCCGCCGGAGTAGGGCTCTACCTTTGAGCCTCTAGGTACTTGTGATTATTAGATACTAGTAAATAAATAACTACACGCAGTTTACTAAATAAGAAAACAATACAAACTAATAGACAGAGGCCGACAGGCTTGTTGGTGTAGGGGTCTACCTTCTCAATAGCAGATCAATACTTAGGAGGTGAAGGCAGTATAGTGTTATGGTATTATCTTAAAGAAAAATCCTTATGTTTCTAAGACAGAGGGTGAGCAGTCTTTATAAGTTAGTATATACTAGTACAATTTTATTGAAGGGGAATACATAGCTGTTTATAATGTAACTCAGCCCTATCCTTGGGTCTTTCTTAGAGAGGGAAAATACAACAGTGTATTCAATAATTCTAAGTCATGGCTCTGTAGTCTTTAGAAGGCAGCAGATACTAGTACATAGTTCTGAAGGTACAGGCTAGCAGTGTATAATGCAAGTCAACTCTTATATACATGCTAGAGAAATACTGTAAACTCCAAGGGTAACGAAAAGTTACCCTTACATCTATTCGTATTAACACATGTAGTACACAAACTCTGATAATCCTTATTCATTAGAGGTGCACATCTTAAATCCCTAGAAGTGGGTGGAAAGCTATGCGTTGGCCGTTGCCATGCTGTCTACTAAGTAGAAGAGTGGAGGTAAGTACAGCTAGGTTAGTGATACTGTAAGACTGGTGGAATATTGTTTTTTATGTTAACCTAACCTTAAAAAACGCTGAGGTGTTAGCCTAGCTATCTCAGTGGATACAGATAAATTTAAAATATTATAGGTCTGTGTAAAACAACTCAAGGGGTTTGGTGGTACAGATGACCGAAAGCTTTACAATTTCACTGTCATGTGAGAAAACTACCGCTGAAAACCTATCATAGGGGTATTGTTTATACAAATGACCGTAGAGTTATGTGAGGAAACTACCGCTAAAAATTATCTCAAGGGGACTATATATGGTTAACTCTAAAAAGTTATGTAAAATGTGTGTCTAGCTTACCTATGGGCTGGGTTTCATCTCGATGTATATGGGGTTCGAAGGTATCCGTGGAAGTAGCTGTGTTTGGATTGGGGGTGAGTGTTGAGGTGGTGTTAGTGAGTGTTGAGGTGGTGTTTGAAATGATGTTAGAGTTTGATTGGAAGGGAGATAGTGGGATGATTGTGGTGGCTGAGCAGTGTATTCTATAACACAACATGTCACTTTGAAACTATAACAACAAGAGTTCATTGTGGACTGAGACTGACTACCGCAAAGGACATCCTGTCAAGATATGACCCAGTAATTGTTCCCCTCCACTTCCTCTGAGGGACTGAGGTGAGCCGGTCAGTGTTTACCGCAACAGAAAAATACCGCGTTGTAATTGGTCGGAATATGGAAGGGTGCCATTGGTAGAAAATAGGCGTGCAGCGCTCTGATTGGTTGGGGTTATCTACCTCCGCTGACCGCTGCCTGTCCTCGCTCTCTTTGCGTCAGGCTCTCGTAGCGAATGGACCTATCTAGCTCCCGTGTGTTGTGTACTTGTTCACTGCGTTGCTTAGCTCCGGTCTTATGTTGTGATACCTATTTGTGGTTAGTATTATTTTGACTTGCGTTGTTGTATTTTAAATGATATTTTGACTCAAGTAGTAATTTTTTATTTTATAACTAGCTTTACAGTTGTGATGTCTTAGTCTGATTTCAGTTGTCATACTGTTTGGACGTGGGTAACATAACCTCACTTTTTTGTCTTATTCTTTGACTTTAAATAAATTTTGAGTATGGAATCGTCCTCTAAAATGGGTTCACCAAAAATCACTGAACCTATTAAAGTTCTAAGTGAGGATCAAACTTATGTAAAGAAATTCAGATTGTATGGGCTTAGAACAATTTTCAAATTTTCTAACCCCCCTCCCGAAATAAATGAAATTGATTGGCTAAGGCAAGGTTTTGCTCAGATTGTAAATGAAGTAAAAAACCAATCCCATGAAAACGATATACTTGGTTTCACTATGCAGAGTCTAAATTTAAAATCTAAAGAGCCGGGGTACGTAGCTTTTCGGCCCTTCAACCAAGTAAACGAAGATGTTTTGTGGGAAATTTTTGGTGGAATTATTCAAAGTAATTCGGAATCGATCAAGTCCACAGACACTTTTAAAGTAGAATGTACTCGAATTAATCTCCCTATAGGGTCTGGGGCACTCCGGAGACCCGGTTTATACAATACTTTTGAAGAAGAATGTAAAGCTAGGAATGGGATTGTTGTTATTAATAATAAAGACAATCTGTGTCTGCCTAGGGCGATAGTAGTTGCGATGGCTAAGGTTACCGGTGACTCAGATTACAATTTAATTAAAAAAGATCGTAGAGGAAGACAGACAGTGAGGGCTCAGGAGCTTATGCGTAGAGCGCATGTTGAGATATCTAACAGTGGAGCCGGTATCCCCGAACTTGAGAAATTCCAAGATCATTTAACAAACTTCAAAATCACTGTCTACAACTACGACTGTAAAGGTCGTGAAGTCTACTTTGAGGGGCGAGTTGAAAACCCAAAATTCAAAATTAACTTGCTTTTCCACAACGGCCATTACAATGTAATTAATTCACTAACTGCTGCTTTTGCATGTAAATATTTCTGCGAAGCGTGCCATGTTCCCTATGACCATAAAGGGCGTCATCGTTGTTCTAATATCTGTCCTACTTGCCAGACTATCTCGCCTCCATGTAAGTTAGAGGAAAAAGGAATTGACTGCCCAGAATGTAACATGACTTATAAAAATGAGGCCTGTTTTAAAGCTCACAAAATTGACAGATGTAAGTCAGTAAAGAAATGTCTTGATTGCGGTAAACTAGTAATGATCAATGAAAGGTCCAAGCCCCATCAGTGCGGGGAGGTGTATTGTAAAGTATGCGAAGAGTTTATGGACCCTAACCATAAATGTTATATGAAACCTAATGATAGCCAACCGAAGGGGAAAAACTACCTATTTATTTTCTTTGATTTCGAAACTAGGCAAGATGAAAACCTCCCTTCTGATCCAGAGAAAAAAGTACATAAAGTTAACCTATGCGTAAGCCAACAGTATTGTGGGCAGTGTCTAGGTTCAGGCTTTTGTATGGCATGCAAAAACCGTGAAAAGATTTTCAAAGAAGACCCAGTAAAACAGTTTATGGAGTATGTGATGCAAGTCAGAAAAAAGTTTAAAGATGTTTGTGTGATTGCACACAATGGACAGGGGTTTGATTTCCAATTCATTTTAAAGTATACTCTGGAAGAGACTAAATTTACTCCTGAACTTGTAATGAGAGGATCCAAGATTATTTTAATGGAAATGGATAACGTTAGATTTGTTGATTCCTTAAGCTACTTTCCCATGCCTCTAGCTGCACTCCCCAAAGCGTTTGACTTGCCCCCAGAGAAAAAGAAGGGCTATTTTCCGCATCTATTCAACACCCTCGAGAACCAAAATTATGTAGGCCCGATGCCCGCGAAAGAGTTTTATTGCCCGGAGAGTATGTTTGAGAAATCCCACGATGAATTTGAAAAATGGTATAATGAACAGGTGAACAGCGGCTATGTATTTGACTTTCAAAAAGAGATTTTGGAGTATTGCATTTCGGATGTAGAGATTTTAGCCCAAGCCTGTATTAAATTCAGAGCCTTATTTCTTAAAGAATGTAATGTTGATCCGTTTCTTGAGGCTGTAACCATTGCCAGCGCATGTAATTTGGCTTTCCGCCGCAAATTTCTAAAACCTAATACAATCGGCTTGATTCCGAAAGGTGGGTACCGATTAACAGACAATCAGTCAGCTATTGCTCTACAGTGGCTATCTTGGGAAGAGGAGAAGCGTGGTATTAGGATTGAGCATGCAGGCCGGGGTAAAGAAGTTAAAATTAATGAAGCGAAAGTAGATGGTTTTGATGGGGAGAATATTTATGAATTTCACGGGTGTTACTGGCACGGATGCCCTAAATGCTTTCCTCGCAACCGAGAGGTCCCTCTGAAGGAGGATCCCTCGGATTCACTTCACTTGCGCTATCAGAGGACTTTAAAGAAAATTGAGAAACTTGGAAGTAATGTTATTGAAATGTGGGAGTGCGAGTTTAGACAAATTAAAAGAGATGAAAACCTTAAACATCTGGACAGTCTTCCGATATTGAATAGTCTTCCCCTTGACCCGAGAGATTCATTTTTTGGAGGTAGGACCGGTAATGCGAAAGCTTATCATAAATGCTCGGAGGGAGAAACTATTCAGTACGTAGATGTTTGTTCTCTTTATCCGTATGTAAATAAATACTGTAACTACCCCGTAGGCCACCCTGAAATTTATGTAGGGGATAGGGAATGCAGAGAGCGGGGACTTGACGTAGAAGGATTGCTCAAATGTAAAATTTTGCCACCTAGGGACCTATACCACCCCGTGCTCCCGGTAAAAATGAACAGCAAACTAATGTTTATTTTATGCAGAACATGCGGAGAGACTTTAAATCAGGGGGAATGTTTTCACGAACGCGACGAGAGGGCGTTGGTAGGGACTTGGACAATGCAAGAGATTAGAAAGGCAGTAGAGAAGGGTTATGTGATTCTAGACATGTATGAGCTCTGGGAATACCAAGTAGCGACTTATGAAACCGGTGGTCTGTTTACTGATTTTATAAATAAATTTTGAAAATGAAACAAGAGGCGTCAGGGTTTCCTAGTTGGTGTATGACTGAGGAAGATAAAGACAAGTATATTTTGGATTACTATAAACATGAGGGGGTAAAATTGGAGAAAAACAAGATTGCTAAGAATGGGGGTTTAAGGTCTTTGGCGAAATTAATGTTAAATTCATTCTGGGGAAAATTCGGGCAGAGGGAGAACCAAACCAAAGCTTCAATCGTTAGAGACCCAAAAGATCTCTTCAAATGTCATCAAGTCCTGAAATAAAGATAAACATGATGCAGGTTATTAATGAAGAAGTATTAGTTGTTAGCTGGGAGTACATTAATGAGGTGGGAGAAGCGTTGAGAAATGTGAATGTTGTGATCGCGGCCTACACTACCGCCCATGCCCGACTCAAATTGTATGAACACCTTGAAAAGTTGGGAGGTCAAGTCCTATATTATGATACAGACTCGGTAATATATTACTTGAGGGGTAATTTGTATAAAGTGCCTACAGGGGACTACCTCGGGGAAATGACAGACGAGTTAGTAGAGTACGGGCCCGGGTCCTATATAGTAGAATTCGTATCTGGAGGGCCGAAAACCTACGCCTATCTCGTGTGGTCAACCAACAAACAGAAACTAATTCCCGTATGTAAAGTAAAAGGACTAACACTAAACCTTAAAACTTCTAAATTGGTTAACTTTCAGACATTAAAAGAAATGGTTTTGAGTGAATCCGCTCAAGTATTACAAGTCGAAGAGAACAGGATCAGACGCACAAAAGATAAAAATATTGTAACAGTCACTGAAACAAAGCAGTTTAAGATTACAGGCCCAAAAAGAAAACTAGATGATAACTATAATACCTTCCCGTATGGATTCTGTAAAATTCAAAGAATTGCTTAAGTATCAATGGATCTACACCAGGGTCACCTAATAGATGGTGTTTCCATCTTATTACCATCATTTGGTCTCTAACTACCGTACTGGTTGGACGTGCTCTAGAGTTGCTCTTTCCAACTATGGCGGTTTTCCTTAAATTTTTGTCTAAAAGAAAACTAAATGAAAATACGAAATTTTGTATTATAACCTTTGAGTATGAGTTTTCTCTTACAGGCCCAATAGAGACATGTGAATGGCCTTTAGCGTTTTCAAAGTACATAGTAGATACAATTTCAGATGGATGTTCTTCAAATACTCATGTTGGAATAACAATAACCCATGCTAACGGTTCAGGCAATATTCCGTTTATGCCTTTACATAATCTAACTCCAACGGTTTTTGATGATCACTTTGAAAAAATATTCTGTGATGCTGAAAAACTATCTGGTACACTGAATTTGGAAGTATCACTAGTCACAATTCCAAGATGCTACATTCGATAGATGTTTACAGACTTGTGACATACTGATTACCCACATCTGTTGTAACTGATGCTTCTGCATTCTTAACTATGATTTAATAAGGCTTTGCACCTTACTTCATGAGGTATGCATTGTAAAAAAGCTAAGGAGGTCAAACAGAGTAAACATTATAACTCAGATTTTTATCTTGACCTCTTATAAAATTATAAATATTGTAAAAAATACAAAAAATAAACAAAAAAAAATGTGTGAATGTGTGTGTGTGTGTGTGTGTGTGTGTGTGTGTGTGTGTGTGTCCGTGGAGAGGTCACCTGTCAAGGCATGGTTAATCCCTGGTAAGTCCTGACAGATGAGTGGGTTTGCCTAAAAACCGTAAAACATTGTGTTCCCCACGACCGCCACGGACTAAGGGCTTAGTAGATTGAGATGCCCTGACCCGAGGAGGGTTTGGGTTTCGCCTTTGAAAAGCCCGGTGTGAATGAAGGTCCCTGGCGCGGCTGAGGAAAAGGCCCGTAAACCTGTATGAATGGTATAAAAATGTTTAAAAAAAGAAATAACGGGGGAGGCAACTAGTTTGGAAGGCCTCCACGGACCATGGCGGTGGTGGAGCCATGGTTTTTTAAATTCTCAAAGGGAGAGGACATTAATCTGTGCAGAGTATAAGCCAGTTATATTCTGGATGACTCTTGCATAGAATAATGTTTAACCTGGGTGTATAAAGCTCTCGGTGGTAAGAAATACCTCAGAGTTGTGTTCTCTCAAGGTATATTACTGCTGAGGGTGCTATACACGGGCGGTCTCAAACCCCGCTCTATTACCTTACAGTACATTTAATACTTAAATTGTACAGCGAGTGGATATTTGATTCACTTTACCCCACTCCTTACAATATATGTTAATTTTAGGATTAAATAAAAAGCAATTGATGTTTTAGAGGTAGAGATGCTGCAAATATATTGTATAAATCAATCAGGAACCATGTTAGAGAAAAATTTCGTAAAATATCCGTGGGGTAGGCCTACTGGGGAGGTGCCCACGTTAAAGATACACCAACGCGCCTACAACTGTACGGCCTGGCATACATGCCTACCGTGGTGTGGAAAACAGTTGAAAACAAAGGGGGTAACGAAACGTTACCCCCTTCAAACCGCAAAGATAATAAGTATTATATGTCTACCTATTTTGATAAAAAAACTACACTGGCCCATTTTCTTTCTGCACTTGACTTACAGTGAATTTTATGATTCAATAAAAAGTAATCCGTGTTTAGAGGTAAATATGCTGTCAATATACTGTACGAAGCAATTAGAAACCATGTGGATGGCAATATTGAATGTAAAATTATAAATGTTTTTAGGGGAGGCGATCTGCCTCTACTGACATACATTGAAAACATAACATATACATTAATGAATCCAAAGCAATGATTAGAAGTTTAAATTCTTCAATTATAACACAGGGTAAACCTTGAAATATTAAGTCTGGTTTTACATGTGAAATCCGTGGGGTAGGCCTACCGGGGAGGTGCCCACGTTAAAGATACACCTATGCGCCTACAACTGTACGGACTGGTATTTATGCCTACCGTGGTGTGGAAAACAGTTGAAAACAAAGGGGGTAACGAAAAGTTACCCCCTTCAAACTGCAAATATAATAAGTAATATATGCATATTTAACAGATGCAGCGTTTTTTACATTAAATTTTTACTATAAATTAATTTTTTCATTTCTTTCAAAGATGCTGGCAGACTCCTTTACTATTTCATATTTATAAATGTACATTAAAATCACTTTTATTTGAAAAAAAGCGACATTCACCCCAATCACTACAATAATTGGAGTAACAACCATGAGCCCTGTTCTCTCTGTACTTGACTTACACTTAGAACAGGCGTCTGCTAGCTGTAATTCCTAACCTCAAATATGTCAGTACTACATTCCTACATATTTGATAACAGCCCTGTAACTGTCTTATTCGATTCTGAGAACAATCCATGGTTTAAAGCAAAATATATATGTAATATACTAGGTTATGAAAATTCAAATAAAGCAATCAGAGACCATGTCAGAGGAAAGTATCGTAAAACATTTGAAAACAAAGGGGGTAACGAAAAGTTACCCCCTTTGAACTTTCAAAAACATACTGTATTTATCAGTGAACCAGGTTTGTATGGATTAATTATGAGATCTAAGATGAAAGTAACTGAAAGATTCCAGGATTGGGTGTTTGGAGAAGTCTTATCATCTATTTGTAAATATAGGGTATATGTTCAAATGTGCATGTAATATATGGTAAATATGTTCAGAATAAAATTTTTAACAGACACAGTTCTTGAATATAGCATTGGGAAACAACAGAAAGCTAATTAAAATGTTGACTGATTAAACTTCTAAAGTTTGCAGTTATGACAGAAGATGTGGGTTTGAAACTTGTATTCTGTACCTGGAGAAGGATGCGTACTATAAACATTATGGTTTAACAGAGTATAAATGTATCAGAGATGAAAAAGTCACCATAAAAACAACACTAAGAGGACAAAAGGAGATGGTATGTGCCTTTTGAGGTATCATCGAGTACCTAATGATGTAAATATTTTATTAATGAACCAGATTTATATGAATTTGTTATCAAACTAAAGTGAAACGTTTCCTTGAGTTCATATAGAGGTGGAAACAGATACGCCTTTCTCAACATCTTATATTGTAGAATTGCCTATATTTCATGCGAATTCTGCTATTTGAAAATATTATGCCATGGCTGTGAATTGTTTTAAACAGATCCTCTGACTCATGAGTTGTATGTTTTCATTGACTATTTCGCTATTGTGACCGTAAAATTTCAATTTGTACAGTAACCTGTATCATTGATGCCTAGCCTTTTGAGTTTTCGCGGGCAATTCCTTGTCGTGACTGTAAATTTGTAAAGTCTACGGTCATCTGTATATCCAATACCCCTACAATAGGTTTTCAGCGGTAGTGTCCTTACATGACTGTAACATCATAAAGTCTACGGTCATTTGTACCTCCAGTCCCCTTGATTTAGTTTTCAGCGGTATTTTATTTAACTTGACTGTAAAGTAGTAATGCCTTCGGTCACCTGTATAACTAAGCCCCCTATGTTTCTTTTTCAGTGGTAATTTTCTCAAATAACAGAAAATTTGTAATGTCTTCGGTCATTGTATCACCAAGTCCCCTTAAATTTAGTTTTCAGCGGTAGTTTCCTTAAATAACAGTAATGGTTCACAGTATGTAGTCATCTGTATAACTAATACCCCTATGTTTCTTTTTCAGCGGTAATTTCTTTTCTTGACTGTAATATTTTAAAGTCTACGGTCATATGTAACACCAATCCCCTTAAGTTTGGCTTTCATCGGTCTTACCTCCCCTCAACCAGACTCTTGTAAGTTGTAATTCATCTATAATACTAAGCCCCTTGATTTAATTTCCAGTTGTAATTTATTTACCTTGACCATCATCTTTCAGTGATCTGTACCACTATGCCCTTTAAGTTTTCAGACAGTCCTCACCTTACATTGATTGTAATATTTTAATTTCTAAGGCCATGTGTATCACTTACCCTCTATGTTTTGATTTTCACCGGACGATTCCATGCATTGACTGTAACATTGTAAGGTCTACGGTCATCGTCTGTATCCATTGAGCCTCTTAAGTATGATTTACAGTGAGACGTAGCTAGGAATGTCTTTGCTGACAACAAAAATTTTATTTGTTATGAGGGCTATTTCTCAATTGGATCGTATTTTTCATTTTTACAGTAAAAACTCGACTAAAAAAGTAAGTCAATTGAGTTTTGTTGAAGATGCTTATATTTTTAACTGGAAGAAATTTGTATTTTGAACAAAATAATTTACACAGAGATCGTTATTAGGTTAAAATAAGTTTCTTTAGGTTAGGTAATTTATAGTGAGATCGTTATTGGGTTAAAATAAGATGCTTTAGGTTAGGTTAGATTATAATTTGATTAACATGGACACTTTATATATTTTTTTTATTCCATGTTAATCAAATTATAATCTAACCTAACCTAAAGCATCTTATTTTAACCTAATAACGATCTCACTATAAATTACCTAACCTAAAGAAACTTATTTTAACCTAATAACGATCTCTGTGTAAATTATTTTGTTCAAAATACAAATTTCTTCCAGTTAAAAATATAAGCATCTTCAACAAAACTCAATTGACTTACTTTTTTAGTCGAGTTTTTACTGTAAAAATGAAAAATACGATCCAATTGAGAAATAGCCCTCATAACAAATAAAATTTTTGTTGTCAGCAAAGACATTCCTAGCTACGTCTCACTGTAAATCATACTTAAGAGGCTCAATGGATACAGACGATGACCGTAGACCTTACAATGTTACAGTCAATGCATGGAATCGTCCGGTGAAAATCAAAACATAGAGGGTAAGTGATACACATGGCCTTAGAAATTAAAATATTACAATCAATGTAAGGTGAGGACTGTCTGAAAACTTAAAGGGCATAGTGGTACAGATCACTGAAAGATGATGGTCAAGGTAAATAAATTACAACTGGAAATTAAATCAAGGGGCTTAGTATTATAGATGAATTACAACTTACAAGAGTCTGGTTGAGGGGAGGTAAGACCGATGAAAGCCAAACTTAAGGGGATTGGTGTTACATATGACCGTAGACTTTAAAATATTACAGTCAAGAAAAGAAATTACCGCTGAAAAAGAAACATAGGGGTATTAGTTATACAGATGACTACATACTGTGAACCATTACTGTTATTTAAGGAAACTACCGCTGAAAACTAAATTTAAGGGGACTTGGTGATACAATGACCGAAGACATTACAAATTTTCTGTTATTTGAGAAAATTACCACTGAAAAAGAAACATAGGGGGCTTAGTTATACAGGTGACCGAAGGCATTACTACTTTACAGTCAAGTTAAATAAAATACCGCTGAAAACTAAATCAAGGGGACTGGAGGTACAAATGACCGTAGACTTTATGATGTTACAGTCATGTAAGGACACTACCGCTGAAAACCTATTGTAGGGGTATTGGATATACAGATGACCGTAGACTTTACAAATTTACAGTCACGACAAGGAATTGCCCGCGAAAACTCAAAAGGCTAGGCATCAATGATACAGGTTACTGTACAAATTGAAATTTTACGGTCACAATAGCGAAATAGTCAATGAAAACATACAACTCATGAGTCAGAGGATCTGTTTAAAACAATTCACAGCCATGGCATAATATTTTCAAATAGCAGAATTCGCATGAAATATAGGCAATTCTACAATATAAGATGTTGAGAAAGGCGTATCTGTTTCCACCTCTATATGAACTCAAGGAAACGTTTCACTTTAGTTTGATAACAAATTCATATAAATCTGGTTCATTAATAAAATATTTACATCATTAGGTACTCGATGATACCTCAAAAGGCACATACCATCTCCTTTTGTCCTCTTAGTGTTGTTTTTATGGTGACTTTTTCATCTCTGATACATTTATACTCTGTTAAACCATAATGTTTATAGTACGCATCCTTCTCCAGGTACAGAATACAAGTTTCAAACCCACATCTTCTGTCATAACTGCAAACTTTAGAAGTTTAATCAGTCAACATTTTAATTAGCTTTCTGTTGTTTCCCAATGCTATATTCAAGAACTGTGTCTGTTAAAAATTTTATTCTGAACATATTTACCATATATTACATGCACATTTGAACATATACCCTATATTTACAAATAGATGATAAGACTTCTCCAAACACCCAATCCTGGAATCTTTCAGTTACTTTCATCTTAGATCTCATAATTAATCCATACAAACCTGGTTCACTGATAAATACAGTATGTTTTTGAAAGTTCAAAGGGGGTAACTTTTCGTTACCCCCTTTGTTTTCAAATGTTTTACGATACTTTCCTCTGACATGGTCTCTGATTGCTTTATTTGAATTTTCATAACCTAGTATATTACATATATATTTTGCTTTAAACCATGGATTGTTCTCAGAATCGAATAAGACAGTTACAGGGCTGTTATCAAATATGTAGGAATGTAGTACTGACATATTTGAGGTTAGGAATTACAGCTAGCAGACGCCTGTTCTAAGTGTAAGTCAAGTACAGAGAGAACAGGGCTCATGGTTGTTACTCCAATTATTGTAGTGATTGGGGTGAATGTCGCTTTTTTTCAAATAAAAGTGATTTTAATGTACATTTATAAATATGAAATAGTAAAGGAGTCTGCCAGCATCTTTGAAAGAAATGAAAAAATTAATTTATAGTAAAAATTTAATGTAAAAAACGCTGCATCTGTTAAATATGCATATATTACTTATTATATTTGCAGTTTGAAGGGGGTAACTTTTCGTTACCCCCTTTGTTTTCAACTGTTTTCCACACCACGGTAGGCATAAATACCAGTCCGTACAGTTGTAGGCGCATAGGTGTATCTTTAACGTGGGCACCTCCCCGGTAGGCCTACCCCACGGATTTCACATGTAAAACCAGACTTAATATTTCAAGGTTTACCCTGTGTTATAATTGAAGAATTTAAACTTCTAATCATTGCTTTGGATTCATTAATGTATATGTTATGTTTTCAATGTATGTCAGTAGAGGCAGATCGCCTCCCCTAAAAACATTTATAATTTTACATTCAATATTGCCATCCACATGGTTTCTAATTGCTTCGTACAGTATATTGACAGCATATTTACCTCTAAACACGGATTACTTTTTATTGAATCATAAAATTCACTGTAAGTCAAGTGCAGAAAGAAAATGGGCCAGTGTAGTTTTTTTATCAAAATAGGTAGACATATAATACTTATTATCTTTGCGGTTTGAAGGGGGTAACGTTTCGTTACCCCCTTTGTTTTCAACTGTTTTCCACACCACGGTAGGCATGTATGCCAGGCCGTACAGTTGTAGGCGCGTTGGTGTATCTTTAACGTGGGCACCTCCCCAGTAGGCCTACCCCACGGATATTTTACGAAATTTTTCTCTAACATGGTTCCTGATTGATTTATACAATATATTTGCAGCATCTCTACCTCTAAAACATCAATTGCTTTTTATTTAATCCTAAAATTAACATATATTGTAAGGAGTGGGGTAAAGTGAATCAAATATCCACTCGCTGTACAATTTAAGTATTAAATGTACTGTAAGGTAATAGAGCGGGGTTTGAGACCGCCCGTGTATAGCACCCTCAGCAGTAATATACCTTGAGAGAACACAACTCTGAGGTATTTCTTACCACCGAGAGCTTTATACACCCAGGTTAAACATTATTCTATGCAAGAGTCATCCAGAATATAACTGGCTTATACTCTGCACAGATTAATGTCCTCTCCCTTTGAGAATTTAAAAAACCATGGCTCCACCACCGCCATGGTCCGTGGAGGCCTTCCAAACTAGTTGCCTCCCCCGTTATTTCTTTTTTTAAACATTTTTATACCATTCATACAGGTTTACGGGCCTTTTCCTCAGCCGCGCCAGGGACCTTCATTCACACCGGGCTTTTCAAAGGCGAAACCCAAACCCTCCTCGGGTCAGGGCATCTCAATCTACTAAGCCCTTAGTCCGTGGCGGTCGTGGGGAACACAATGTTTTACGGTTTTTAGGCAAACCCACTCATCTGTCAGGACTTACCAGGGATTAACCATGCCTTGACAGGTGACCTCTCCACGGACACACACACACACACACACACACACACACACACACATTCACACATTTTTTTTTGTTTATTTTTTGTATTTTTTACAATATTTATAATTTTATAAGAGGTCAAGATAAAAATCTGAGTTATAATGTTTACTCTGTTTGACCTCCTTAGCTTTTTTACAATGCATACCTCATGAAGTAAGGTGCAAAGCCTTATTAAATCATAGTTAAGAATGCAGAAGCATCAGTTACAACAGATGTGGGTAATCAGTATGTCACAAGTCTGTAAACATCTATCGAATGTAGCATCTTGGAATTGTGACTAGTGATACTTCCAAATTCAGTGTACCAGATAGTTTTTCAGCATCACAGAATATTTTTTCAAAGTGATCATCAAAAACCGTTGGAGTTAGATTATGTAAAGGCATAAACGGAATATTGCCTGAACCGTTAGCATGGGTTATTGTTATTCCAACATGAGTATTTGAAGAACATCCATCTGAAATTGTATCTACTATGTACTTTGAAAACGCTAAAGGCCATTCACATGTCTCTATTGGGCCTGTAAGAGAAAACTCATACTCAAAGGTTATAATACAAAATTTCGTATTTTCATTTAGTTTTCTTTTAGACAAAAATTTAAGGAAAACCGCCATAGTTGGAAAGAGCAACTCTAGAGCACGTCCAACCAGTACGGTAGTTAGAGACCAAATGATGGTAATAAGATGGAAACACCATCTATTAGGTGACCCTGGTGTAGATCCATTGATACTTAAGCAATTCTTTGAATTTTACAGAATCCATACGGGAAGGTATTATAGTTATCATCTAGTTTTCTTTTTGGGCCTGTAATCTTAAACTGCTTTGTTTCAGTGACTGTTACAATATTTTTATCTTTTGTGCGTCTGATCCTGTTCTCTTCGACTTGTAATACTTGAGCGGATTCACTCAAAACCATTTCTTTTAATGTCTGAAAGTTAACCAATTTAGAAGTTTTAAGGTTTAGTGTTAGTCCTTTTACTTTACATACGGGAATTAGTTTCTGTTTGTTGGTTGACCACACGAGATAGGCGTAGGTTTTCGGCCCTCCAGATACGAATTCTACTATATAGGACCCGGGCCCGTACTCTACTAACTCGTCTGTCATTTCCCCGAGGTAGTCCCCTGTAGGCACTTTATACAAATTACCCCTCAAGTAATATATTACCGAGTCTGTATCATAATATAGGACTTGACCTCCCAACTTTTCAAGGTGTTCATACAATTTGAGTCGGGCATGGGCGGTAGTGTAGGCCGCGATCACAACATTCACATTTCTCAACGCTTCTCCCACCTCATTAATGTACTCCCAGCTAACAACTAATACTTCTTCATTAATAACCTGCATCATGTTTATCTTTATTTCAGGACTTGATGACATTTGGAAGAGATCTTTTGGGTCTCTAACGATTGAAGCTTTGGTTTGGTTCTCCCTCTGCCCGAATTTTCCCCAGAATGAATTTAACATTAATTTCGCCAAAGACCTTAAACCCCCATTCTTAGCAATCTTGTTTTTCTCCAATTTTACCCCCTCATGTTTATAGTAATCCAAAATATACTTGTCTTTATCTTCCTCAGTCATACACCAACTAGGAAACCCTGACGCCTCTTGTTTCATTTTCAAAAATTTATTTATAAAATCAGTAAACAGACCACCGGTTTCATAAGTCGCTACTTGGTATTCCCAGAGCTCATACATGTCTAGAATCACATAACCCTTCTCTACTGCCTTTCTAATCTCTTGCATTGTCCAAGTCCCTACCAACGCCCTCTCGTCGCGTTCGTGAAAACATTCCCCCTGATTTAAAGTCTCTCCGCAGGTTCTGCATAAAATAAACATTAGTTTGCTGTTCATTTTTACCGGGAGCACGGGGTGGTATAGGTCCCTAGGTGGCAAAATTTTACATTTGAGCAATCCTTCTACGTCAAGTCCCCGCTCTCTGCATTCCCTATCCCCTACATAAATTTCAGGGTGGCCTACGGGGTAGTTACAGTATTTATTTACATACGGATAAAGAGAACAAACATCTACGTACTGAATAGTTTCTCCCTCCGAGCATTTATGATAAGCTTTCGCATTACCGGTCCTACCTCCAAAAAATGAATCTCTCGGGTCAAGGGGAAGACTATTCAATATCGGAAGACTGTCCAGATGTTTAAGGTTTTCATCTCTTTTAATTTGTCTAAACTCGCACTCCCACATTTCAATAACATTACTTCCAAGTTTCTCAATTTTCTTTAAAGTCCTCTGATAGCGCAAGTGAAGTGAATCCGAGGGATCCTCCTTCAGAGGGACCTCTCGGTTGCGAGGAAAGCATTTAGGGCATCCGTGCCAGTAACACCCGTGAAATTCATAAATATTCTCCCCATCAAAACCATCTACTTTCGCTTCATTAATTTTAACTTCTTTACCCCGGCCTGCATGCTCAATCCTAATACCACGCTTCTCCTCTTCCCAAGATAGCCACTGTAGAGCAATAGCTGACTGATTGTCTGTTAATCGGTACCCACCTTTCGGAATCAAGCCGATTGTATTAGGTTTTAGAAATTTGCGGCGGAAAGCCAAATTACATGCGCTGGCAATGGTTACAGCCTCAAGAAACGGATCAACATTACATTCTTTAAGAAATAAGGCTCTGAATTTAATACAGGCTTGGGCTAAAATCTCTACATCCGAAATGCAATACTCCAAAATCTCTTTTTGAAAGTCAAATACATAGCCGCTGTTCACCTGTTCATTATACCATTTTTCAAATTCATCGTGGGATTTCTCAAACATACTCTCCGGGCAATAAAACTCTTTCGCGGGCATCGGGCCTACATAATTTTGGTTCTCGAGGGTGTTGAATAGATGCGGAAAATAGCCCTTCTTTTTCTCTGGGGGCAAGTCAAACGCTTTGGGGAGTGCAGCTAGAGGCATGGGAAAGTAGCTTAAGGAATCAACAAATCTAACGTTATCCATTTCCATTAAAATAATCTTGGATCCTCTCATTACAAGTTCAGGAGTAAATTTAGTCTCTTCCAGAGTATACTTTAAAATGAATTGGAAATCAAACCCCTGTCCATTGTGTGCAATCACACAAACATCTTTAAACTTTTTTCTGACTTGCATCACATACTCCATAAACTGTTTTACTGGGTCCTCTTTGAAAATCTTTTCACGGTTTTTGCATGCCATACAAAAGCCTGAACCTAGACACTGCCCACAATACTGTTGGCTTACGCATAGGTTAACTTTATGTACTTTTTTCTCTGGATCAGAAGGGAGGTTTTCATCTTGCCTAGTTTCGAAATCAAAGAAAATAAATAGGTAGTTTTTCCCCTTCGGTTGGCTATCATTAGGTTTCATATAACATTTATGGTTAGGGTCCATAAACTCTTCGCATACTTTACAATACACCTCCCCGCACTGATGGGGCTTGGACCTTTCATTGATCATTACTAGTTTACCGCAATCAAGACATTTCTTTACTGACTTACATCTGTCAATTTTGTGAGCTTTAAAACAGGCCTCATTTTTATAAGTCATGTTACATTCTGGGCAGTCAATTCCTTTTTCCTCTAACTTACATGGAGGCGAGATAGTCTGGCAAGTAGGACAGATATTAGAACAACGATGACGCCCTTTATGGTCATAGGGAACATGGCACGCTTCGCAGAAATATTTACATGCAAAAGCAGCAGTTAGTGAATTAATTACATTGTAATGGCCATTGTGGAAAAGCAAGTTAATTTTGAATTTTGGGTTTTCAACTCGCCCCTCAAAGTAGACTTCACGACCTTTACAGTCGTAGTTGTAGACAGTGATTTTGAAGTTTGTTAAATGATCTTGGAATTTCTCAAGTTCGGGGATACCGGCTCCACTGTTAGATATCTCAACATGCGCTCTACGCATAAGCTCCTGAGCCCTCACTGTCTGTCTTCCTCTACGATCTTTTTTAATTAAATTGTAATCTGAGTCACCGGTAACCTTAGCCATCGCAACTACTATCGCCCTAGGCAGACACAGATTGTCTTTATTATTAATAACAACAATCCCATTCCTAGCTTTACATTCTTCTTCAAAAGTATTGTATAAACCGGGTCTCCGGAGTGCCCCAGACCCTATAGGGAGATTAATTCGAGTACATTCTACTTTAAAAGTGTCTGTGGACTTGATCGATTCCGAATTACTTTGAATAATTCCACCAAAAATTTCCCACAAAACATCTTCGTTTACTTGGTTGAAGGGCCGAAAAGCTACGTACCCCGGCTCTTTAGATTTTAAATTTAGACTCTGCATAGTGAAACCAAGTATATCGTTTTCATGGGATTGGTTTTTTACTTCATTTACAATCTGAGCAAAACCTTGCCTTAGCCAATCAATTTCATTTATTTCGGGAGGGGGGTTAGAAAATTTGAAAATTGTTCTAAGCCCATACAATCTGAATTTCTTTACATAAGTTTGATCCTCACTTAGAACTTTAATAGGTTCAGTGATTTTTGGTGAACCCATTTTAGAGGACGATTCCATACTCAAAATTTATTTAAAGTCAAAGAATAAGACAAAAAAGTGAGGTTATGTTACCCACGTCCAAACAGTATGACAACTGAAATCAGACTAAGACATCACAACTGTAAAGCTAGTTATAAAATAAAAAATTACTACTTGAGTCAAAATATCATTTAAAATACAACAACGCAAGTCAAAATAATACTAACCACAAATAGGTATCACAACATAAGACCGGAGCTAAGCAACGCAGTGAACAAGTACACAACACACGGGAGCTAGATAGGTCCATTCGCTACGAGAGCCTGACGCAAAGAGAGCGAGGACAGGCAGCGGTCAGCGGAGGTAGATAACCCCAACCAATCAGAGCGCTGCACGCCTATTTTCTACCAATGGCACCCTTCCATATTCCGACCAATTACAACGCGGTATTTTTCTGTTGCGGTAAACACTGACCGGCTCACCTCAGTCCCTCAGAGGAAGTGGAGGGGAACAATTACTGGGTCATATCTTGACAGGATGTCCTTTGCGGTAGTCAGTCTCAGTCCACAATGAACTCTTGTTGTTATAGTTTCAAAGTGACATGTTGTGTTATAGAATACACTGCTCAGCCACCACAATCATCCCACTATCTCCCTTCCAATCAAACTCTAACATCATTTCAAACACCACCTCAACACTCACTAACACCACCTCAACACTCACCCCCAATCCAAACACAGCTACTTCCACGGATACCTTCGAACCCCATATACATCGAGATGAAACCCAGCCCATAGGTAAGCTAGACACACATTTTACATAACTTTTTAGAGTTAACCATATATAGTCCCCTTGAGATAATTTTTAGCGGTAGTTTCCTCACATAACTCTACGGTCATTTGTATAAACAATACCTCTATGATAGGTTTTCAGCGGTAGTTTTCTCACATGACAGTGAAATTGTAAAGCTTTCGGTCATCTGTACCACCAAACCCCTTGAGTTGTTTTACACAGACCTATAATATTTTAAATTTATCTGTATCCACTGAGATAGCTAGGCTAACACCTCAGCGTTTTTTAAGGTTAGGTTAACATAAAAAACAATATTCCACCAGTCTTACAGTATCACTAACCTAGCTGTACTTACCTCCACTCTTCTACTTAGTAGACAGCATGGCAACGGCCAACGCATAGCTTTCCACCCACTTCTAGGGATTTAAGATGTGCACCTCTAATGAATAAGGATTATCAGAGTTTGTGTACTACATGTGTTAATACGAATAGATGTAAGGGTAACTTTTCGTTACCCTTGGAGTTTACAGTATTTCTCTAGCATGTACACTATTGTAGCGGTGTCTTCTGTATATTTAATAATTTATTTTTAAGATCGCTTCTGGTCCCAAAGACTCAGAAATAACACATGGTATTGTATACTGTACACTGCAGTACATAAGTTGACTTGCATTATACACTGCTAGCCTGTACCTTCAGAACTATGTACTAGTATCTGCTGCCTTCTAAAGACTACAGAGCCATGACTTAGAATTATTGAATACACTGTTGTATTTTCCCTCTCTAAGAAAGACCCAAGGATAGGGCTGAGTTACATTATAAACAGCTATGTATTCCCCTTCAATAAAATTGTACTAGTATATACTAACTTATAAAGACTGCTCACCCTCTGTCTTAGAAACATAAGGATTTTTCTTTAAGATAATACCATAACACTATACTGCCTTCACCTCCTAAGTATTGATCTGCTATTGAGAAGGTAGACCCCTACACCAACAAGCCTGTCGGCCTCTGTCTATTAGTTTGTATTGTTTTCTTATTTAGTAAACTGCGTGTAGTTATTTATTTACTAGTATCTAATAATCACAAGTACCTAGAGGCTCAAAGGTAGAGCCCTACTCCGGCGGGCCCATGTCTGTAGGTTTTGCTAGTTAGTCACTGGTATCATAAAGATAAATATCACAAACTTCACATTTATGATTTTTTTTATTTGTGAATGGGTCTGACCTTGACCACTACACTCTTCTTAGTCTTAACAAATACTTAGTAAGAGTCCTACACCAAAAGGGAATAAAAAATTAATAGTTGTAAGCTTTTTTTATTTTTCACAGGTATGACCTTGACTCTGGGAAGTGATGCTTAGCATTTTATTACATGTTTATACTACAAGTATACATATACCAAGTTTGAAGAAAATCTGTAGTCCCATTCTCGAGATAAAAAATAAAACTTTTTTGCGCCTTCATTTTTTGGATACTTCCTGCCATGCATTTTTTAATACCAACCAAGTGTACACACATATCAAGTATGAAGTCAATACATGAAGCCATTCCTAAGATATGATTTTTCAAAGTTTTGCCCCTTCATTGCCCCTTCATTTTTTGGATGCAACCCGCAACATTTTGGTTAATTTCGTTATTTTAGGGTACCTACCCCCCGGGGGCACCTCTACTTCGTAGAAGGTGGTTTTTTGAGGTCCCCGGACCCCTAGGACGCACCGTTTTCGAGATATTTGCAATTTTTTTGGTTTTTTAAGCCAAAATTTTCATGTTTTTCACTTTATATAGTATGATATACACTTTATATACTATGATATGCACTTTATATAGTATTGTACATTATTTTATATAGTTTACACTTTATATAGTACTGTATACACTTTATATAGTATAATAATAACCCTAACAATTAAGATGGTCTTGTTCCCTAACAATCCAGATGGTCTTGATCCTCAGCGATCCAGGTGTTTTGTTTGCATACGCTATTGTATATACTTTATAGTATATGGTTTATAGTGTATACTTTATAGTGAATGGTATGAGTTGGTAACACTGCAGGGAATTCACAGGGAAATTCTAACCCATGGGGGTTGGCACCCCTGCTTTCCTTTCCCGCCAAACCGGAAGTGGCTTCCGTTTCCTGTCCAATCTCTGGGCCACGTCTACTTCTGTTTGATAGCAAGGATGGCCCATCGTGCTGGTATGGAGTTTTCTAGCACCAAAATAGGCCAAACTTGCCTATTGTACAACGGCTATAAAGGTACACGAAGAAAAATGAAAAGAAGTGCGGAGAAACAGTGTGGCGGTGGGTAAATCGCGAATGCAGTGCCAAAGTTTTAACAAGAAATTGTTGAGTGCATATGTTGAGTATGCACGAGTATGTCTAGAATTATGAATGCATAAGGCATATTAAGTTTTTAAATCGAATATAAACTATCAAGCAGTTAATATTATTTAAAGAGTTTTATATCTACTGGTTTCTTCAGATAAATTGTCTATTTATTTTAATATTATAGAACATAGAGCACTGGAATTTACATAAATCAACAGGGCTTGAGGTAAGGAAAACAATGATACCACTCAAAAGGTTTTAAGTCAAAATATGTGACCGTTATGAGCGCGTAAAGCAGTTTCTCCCATAAGAGCCAATGTTAAAGTCGGCCTCTTTCCGCGCCTTGGCAGCGGGAGTGGTTGGAGTATGCAGGCCCGGATGGCGTAGTAAAGTCGCGACGCCTGCACTCATGTAATGCGTTTAAAGTTTACTACACAATCCAAGGGCTCGTTCGACAACGTTCGAATAAAATAACTTAGTACTAAATTAACTGCAAGGAACAGTAAACAAAATTTCAATAGTGCATAAATACGGGGTTTTATGAAACTGAAGGTCGCTGGTTCGAATATATGGAAATTAAAATACAAACATATATCATATTTAAATTAAACAGCTAATATATGTCAGTAACAAAGCTACTCATCTGATCCATCACAATCATCACACTCACCTTTCAGCCATACTTATCTTAAAATACGCACCACAAAGTGCGTCGGTGTTTTAAATAAAGTATCTAAAGTACATAGGTTTAAAGCTTTTTAATACAAACTAGGGGACCCGTGTGGCAAAGTGCGCATTTTGTAATAAATTTCTTTTTGTTTGTAAGGCACTCTCCTACAGTACAAATCGAAGGAATTATATAAGACTTTTCAAACAATTTATGTTGATTATGCACTGACAGACGATATATTTTTGTTTGTAATCTGACCTGAAAATTAATCTGAAGCTAATTAGCTGCTTAGTTACAATTCACATTAAAAAATGTTACAATGAAAGTTGGTTAACATTTTAAAGCGTCATCGACAAATAGCTACTTCGAGAAATGGCTAGGGGCGAAGCCCAAAACGAAATGACCTTTTAATCACCATTCGTCAACGCAATAGATCTTGAGCTTTAAATTGACACCTCAATTTAAAAAAAAAATCGGTTAAGTAGTTCGAGAGAAAAAGGGATGTATCATACAAAACCCTTATAGAATTAAGAAGATAGATATTTAGATGAATTTCTATATCTTACTCTATTCCAATATGATGGATATTTTTGTGTTCAAAAATCTTAAGATACGAATACCCTGTAACTTTATAACGATAGCATGAAAATTAATACTGATCCAAAGTGAACACAGCATAATAAAATTTTTAATTTCTGGAAAAGGTGGTGCTCATACGAGTTTAACGTATAATTTGACATTTGATTGCATTTGTATTTGAAATTTTTGAGTTTTACAAAGTGATCCAACAATTATTGTTTTTTTTAATGTTGGGTCATTGAATTATTTGGTTTTGTAACATATCGACGTAAAGCTTATCTTATCGGAAGAAAATCAAATACAAATGCAATCAAATGTTAAATCATACGTTAAACTCGTATGAGCACCACCTTTTCCAGAAATTAAAAATTTTATTTTGCTGTCACGTCACTTTGGATCAGAATTATTTTCATGCAATCGCATAAAGTTACAGGGTATTCGTATATAAGATTCTGACGTTTGCTGTTTTCCTTCCGATTCGATAAGGTCGATATGTTACAAAACCACCTAATAATTCAATGACCCAACATTAAAAAAAAGGAATTGTTAGATCACTTTGTAAAACTCAAAAATTTCAAATACGCAAGTGCAATCAAATGTCAAATCATACGTTAAACTCGTATGAGCATTACCTTTTCCAGAAATTAAAATTTTTTTTTTTTTTAAACTCAAACGTTGCTAATATAAACATATCTTAAATCATCCATTAGGCCTAATTAATTATATGTCTATTAACTTTCTAATGGTTTTTGAAACAAATGTTTAAAAAAAAATCAGAAATCAACTAAAATTTTGGTCAAGATTTGGCCAGAAGCGATCTATAGTTACCATTATTTCACGAAGTAAATAATCAACCTAACAATATGGACCCAGCCAAAATCTGCTGTTTCACGGTTGCTTGCTCAAATGACCCGTACTATTTATCCCAGAATTTTCTAGAAGTTGTTCAAATGCATACATTTACTTCAGAATGCGCAGTAGAATTTGAATAAAAGTAGTGGGGTTTGGTTACTTTCAAAACGGAAGTCGTGCCAATTGCCAGCCGCTGCCGGCCAGCTGCCATCGGCCAGCTGCCAAATCAGTCGCTGCCGCCATATGCCATGCCATATAGCTTCAGGTGGGGAGAGGCTAAATCAAATGAAGGGGTGGAGAAGGGGTGAGGAGATGGTGTTAATATTTGAAGTAGGAGTTAGTGTATAAAGGAGAGGGGATAATTGCTTCAAGGTCATACAGAGGGGGTTTTAAAAAAGACTGAACTCTAAGAGTTCAGTTTATCGGTGATCATCATACAGGTCAGTCGAAACCGACAAGGGATTGAAGAATAGCTTCTACATCATTTATTGTTGTAGAAGATACATCTGGAACTTGTACAGGGTTCTGAGGAGTTGTTGAAGTTGAATTTCTAGAAGGATCTTCCCTTGGATGAGTTGTTGATGATATTTCATGAACTTGAACATTTTCTTGGTTGGTTTCCATTATTATTGTAGTGTAAATTAGAGTGGAGATGTTGTTAGCTGAAGAGCATAGAAGATAATGAAGTAGGAATTATTGTCGGGGCCCTTATATAGGGAATGGTGGGGGTAAAATAAAAAAACTTGTTGAACACAGTCGATAGGTGTAACAAGTTCTAAGTTATTTAAGTGTAACATAGAACGTAAAATGTCGTAAATAACACTATCATCAACATTAACCTGAGAAGTTGTTGAACAGTATAATGGGTTAAAACTGTACTTCTTCCTAACTCTATTTAAATTAGTTTTACACTTTGAAATTGAAGGTTTAGAAGTACTTTGTAATATGTGTTGTGTTCGCAAAAGCTTTAATTTAAACATTGTGCAGTCATTATAATCGATGTGTTAAGTTCAGAAGTTAAAAGAAGACTGAGATATAAAATGAAGTGTAAAAGAAATTGAAACAGAAAGCCAGAGTAGTAATTTTATAGGTTAGAATTTACAAAGGCTATTTCATGGATAATTCTAACCTCAAACCTAGTAAGTGAAGTAGTCATAACATAAAACTAACGAGAGATGATGACCGAGCGGATGCGAGGCAATGAATGTTTGTAGCGAGATAAACTACCCACCTTTATAGAGGCAATAACTCCAGCCAGATGGCGGCAGATGGCAAGCAAATGACTGGTTGACCGACTTTCACTTGAGTAGTAAAAGAAGTAGGGTTCTGTGTCTATCCCTACTCCTTGGGGTCAATGACCGACCGGAAAGGTCAATGACCCCCCCCCCGAAAAAATGGAGCCCCCCCCCCGAAAAAATGGAGCCCCCCCCCTTTCCCCTACTCTTTCCCCCACTCCTTCCCCCACTCCTCCAGGTCAATGGCCGGTCACCACCGGTTGTTGACTTTATGTGGTGAAACCAGACTAAATATGGCAGCTGCCATGGATAATTCTAACCTCAAACCTGCTGCGCATGCAACAATTTCTCTGGATCGGAATGAGTCTATGCTATGCGCATGCGCCTAGTCTTGTATTACTCACTTTAGCGCTACTGCACATGGATAATTCTAACCTCAAACCTTGGTTTTGTGTTGTTGCGCATGCGCCGCTCCCCACTTCTTTACCTTTCTTTTATACTGCTGTGAACTGGACTGGATTGAACACTGTACTGGAGTGAAACAACTTCCCCCACTCCTTGAAAACCCGAGGAGCGATAGGAGCTATACCTTTGCTTCAGTTGCCAACAAACTTTCATAGCGAAAGGTTGTTGGCGACTCAGCAAGAAGTTTCAAATATATAGTAGGCCTATATATATTTGAACTTCTTCTACTATGTTGCGTTTTTTAATGCAATGTGGTATGTGTGTGTGTGTGTGTGTTTAGTTGTAAGGTGTATTTAATTTAAGAAATAATTTGCGCATTGCGATGTTAGTTATAAGTTGGGTTTAGCATTAAGGTGTATTAATTTTTAAGAATAATGATGGTATTTAGCATTAAGGTGTATTAATTTTAAGAATAATGATGGTATTTGGTTGTGTTGAATTATTTGGTTTTTAATAATGATGTGTTGGTACTAATAATTTATGTTTGTTTTGTGCATTTGTTTTGCCTTACAGCTAGATGTTAGGGGGTAGATTAACTGTAAATTCAGAAGTTCAGTTGAACTTCATTTAAAATGGGTGGGACATCCGCAAGCCGGACTTTTTTTTGCATTTTGTTTAGGAATATGATGGGTGGGATTAGTTTGGGTGGGGTTAGAGTTGCGTTTCTGCATTAGGTGTTCCAGTTTCCCTTGGAATTCATGGTTACGGTAGACCCGGACCGGACCGTTACGGTAGACCCGGACGGTCCAAACAAAATTGCGTCGATGTCCCTTGCAGAACGTAACTAGTGGGTTGGGAGTGGGAACCGTTAGGCAAACAGGGTGGTGGGAACAGTATTACTGTTCCCATCACCTTGGATCATTATAAATCTTGAATGACCTTGACCCACTTTTGGAAGGGTCAATGACCCCCCCCCGAAAAAATGGAGCCCCCCCCCTTCCCCCACCACTCCTTCCCCCACCAGTCCTTCCCCCACCTCCCGGGCCAATGACCGGTCATGGCCGGCTGCTAACCCCTCTCATTTGCATACCGTTATAAAAGACGCGTTGGCCGGGGCTAGTGTTTCATTCCGATTCCAGACGTTAGGCTGTGAACTTGGAGTTATAACGATGTCTTCTGTGCCTACTACTACTTCTACTACTTCTGTGCCTACTACCACTTCAACTTTTACTTCAACTTCGACTTCGACTTCTACGGCTGTTACTGCATCAAACAAAACTCTTCGCTTGAAAAACTGTCCGGATTGGTATAAGAAGAAGCTTTCATCTAAACCTTCAACTTCTGGAGCTATTCTTCCGCCAACCAACACTTCAAGACTTCGCAGTATTTTTTCACCACCTTCACCTTCGCCTTCGCCTTCAAACAACTCCGCACCACCATCAACTATGATGCCGCCACCGCAGAAGCCAGTTCCCCGTCTTAATACCCCTTCCATTGAAACTATTGTTCATCACCTTAGTACACCCATTATCCCACTATCACCATTGCCTCCTACCCCACCACTTGCTACAGTTGAAGACCATACCTATCACAAAACTAATTCCTCTAAACCAGCTCCTAAACCTGCCCCTAAACCTGCCCCTAAACCTGCTCCTTCAGAGCAATTTCGATCATTACAAGAAGAGCGTCGTAGGGCATTTAGCCGTCCCACTACTTGCCCTGAAATGCTTATTAAGGGAATTAAGAAAGGATCAGCTTGTGGGAGGAAATGTGTTAAAAATGAAAGTTTTTGCCGTGTACATATCGTGAAACATATTTCTGAACCACAACTGACAGAAACCCCCACCGTTGAAGACAATCCTAAAATAATATCCGTCAGAGGAGAGAGGCTTAAGAAAGGTTTGAAATATTTTTTTCTAAGTGTTGTTGACCACCAACACATTTTGGCAAAATGTAACGGCTTAAAATATAAAATTAGAGTTTGTGAGAATTTGTGTAAAGAGAAGAGATTTAACACTTTAGATTCTCAAGACTTTCTCCTCAGGGATAAAAAGGATCGTATTACAAGGTGGGGGCGTAAACAGTAAATTCACTTAGTTTTTTCCAAATTGTTGCTAAAAAAAAATAATGGGGGAGAAACACAACGCGTTATAGCGTTGTGTTTCTCCCCCATTATTTTTTAACACTCTAAGTCTCGTGACCTACTTTCATGTGAGTAGTGAGTAAAGGATGGTTCTGTGTTTGTCTGCATTCCTTCGGGTCAATGACCGGACCTGAAAGGTCAATGACCCCCCCCCCGAAAAAATGGAGCCCCCCCCCCCTTCCCCCACTACTCCTTCCCCTACCACTCCTCTGGGTGATGGCCGGTCATGACCGGTTGTCTACTTTCATTTAACCGTTATACTAGCTACTCCAGAGTCTTCATTCCAATCCGTGAGGCCACTGCCGCAACATGCCTACTCTATTAGAATTATGTTTGCGACAGATAGTTTCAAATATAGTGTTGGTGGAACTTGCATTTCAAGATGCAAACCTTCCACTAACACTACGTCAAGAAGTGTATTCTTTTTATAGGGAAAATTTTGGAGTTTTTCATTACCTTCAGTATAAATTTATGGATGGAACAAATATGTGTCCAGAATGCGGTTCGGCTGCAATAGGAAATGGAAGATTGGATTTTATAATAGATGGTGGAGTTTATGAATACAAATCTTACTTGTCATACAAGTTTATCATCCCAGAAGAAGAAAAATGCGATATTTGTGCACTTAATTTGTACAAGTTTATACAAGCCGATCCTGCTGAAATCCATTTGGAAAACAACATTGAAGTCCCTTATTTTTTTATGCCTTAAGCTCCATAGCAGTCCACCAAACCCAGCCAAACGGCCCTTTTCAGGGCCACCTAAGACTTAAATTTAGGGATGTAAGCTATTTAGCTTACATGCGACTTAGCAGAAATAAGTTCTGGTACATGGCTAGGTTGATCCGTGTAGTAGTAAGCAAAGGAGGGTTCTGTGTCCATCCCCACTCCTTAGGGTCAATGACCGGACCTGAAAGGTCAATGACCCCCCCCCCCCAAAAAATGGAGCCCCCCCCCCTCTCCCCCACTCCTTCCCCCACTCCTTCCCCCACCTTCCGGGCCAATGACCGGTCATGGCCGGCTGCTAACCCCTCTCATTTGCATACCGTTATAAAAGACGCGCCGGCTATGGCTAGTGTTTCATTCTGGTTTCTTCCACCACTCTTGTTGCTTCGCCGCTCTTGTTGCTTTGTTCCTGCCAGTTTTAATATCTTTATTTTTAAAATGCTTCCTTACTTTAATGAAAATTTTAATCCTTCAGAAAATGCAGATGTTTTTCAACCACCTGAAGATGGTTTCCAACATCATGAAGAAGATGCTTTCCAAGAACATGAAGAAGATGTGATAGAAGACATGGATAATAGCAGTGAAGATGAAAGTGAAGATGACAGTGAAGATGAAATTGAAATTAATGAACAATTCAAAGTATATTTTATAGAAACACAATTTCCTTTTGATGTAGTTGAAAGATTTATTTTTGAAGCACATAGATGGCTAAATTTAGGATTCAACATTATAATTGGTTCACCTATTGTCTACAATAACAGTAACTTCTTCCTTCTAACTCCAAATGATCGAGAACAAATTCTTACTTGGCAGGACGATGTGATGAGATCATACGAACTGAACATTGGTGTTGGGTACTTTGTTGCAAGAGTGGCTTAATAACCACATTACCCTTCCCCCACCTCCACCCTATCCCTTCCCAATCCTTATTCCTTCCCCCTCCCCATATTTAAAATTTATAAAAGTGGGGCTATGAACCTTCAGGTTTCTAGTCTGTACTCGCACTTTGTGCCGTGAAGTACATCTCTTGTATTTTTTTCTCCACCTTTTAAAATATTATTTGTTTGAAAAAATGCCTCCTAATGTGAATTACCATTTTAATTCTTCCGAAATTTCCGATGTTTTTGTACAACCTGAAGACATTTTAAATAATGGTAGTGAGAGTGAGAGTGAAGACGATGATGATTATAGTGTTGAACTTAGTGAAGAACGTAAAGTTATAGCAATTGATCCACAATTTCCATTTGATACAATAGAAAAGTTTATGGTTGAAGCTAATAAATGGTTAAATTTAGGATGTTATATACGAATTGACTCTTTTATATTGTATGGTGATAGTCATTCTTTACTTGTTACACCAAATGACAGAGACCGCATGTTGCAGTGGGCACAATCTATGATGGAGTGCTATGAACAAGGTGTAGACACTGGTGGCTATTTTCTTGCACAAGTAGTGTAATAACAAAAATTACCTTTCCCCCACCATACACCCTATCCCTTCCCAATCCTTATTCCTTCCCCCTCCCCATTTTTAAATTTAATAAAAAGGCGGGCTATGAACCTCCAAGTTTCTAGTCTGTACCTACACTTTGCGGCATGAAGATGCTTACTAGAATTGATGGTTTTATAGCCAATGATATTAATATATGGAGTTTGATAACAAACTTACGGATGAAAATTGAAGAAAAAATTATGGCAAACAATGAGCTAGGAGTTATAGTTTTTGTTTCATTAGTAGAACATTTTGAAATTTTGTATAGTATAAAAGTAACAATTAACAATATTAATGAACTATTTCCTTGGACAATTTTTATTCGCAATAAAGTTGAAGAGCAGAAAATTATAGTAGATGTGACAGCAATGAAATATAACCTAGATAGAGAAGAATAGATATAAACCCCCTCCTATTACTTGGTTTTGCAAAAATAGTGGGGTATATATAAGACTAAGTAAGCAATGCATAGTTTGTTATTTGAAGTAAAAGAAGTAGTAAGGAAACATGTTGTCTAGAGATACTCCATTTATTAATTATTCTCAAGTTAAAGATGTTTTTGAAAGCACAAATGAAATACAGGAAGAAAACATAGAGGAAAATTATGACGAAACTGATAATGATTCTATGATGGAAGAGGAAGAAATGGTACAGATTGAACAAGAACTATTTGAAGAAATGATAAATGATAGTGATGAAGATATAATTAAGGAAGCTATTGAAATATTTATATTAGATTCATCATTGGAATCACCCATATCACCTTTACTGTCTTCTGAATCTGAATCTGAATTGGACTAAGGTACCCCCACTATTTTGAAGAAGTAGTGGAGGGAAAATATCCCCACCACAAGTTAAAAGTTGGTGGGGGAATGTTTATAAATGTGTTAAATATTTGTGCAGGAGATCAGTCTTAAAGAGACTAGTGACCGAAGATGTTTCGTAAAATACCTTTTGATCCTTCATACTACAATCTGTTTGATATACATCGTTTTCCAGACATTGAGGAGAAATTGTACAAGAAATTTTGTTCTCTACTGGATAAACCACAAAAACTACCACCTAATACTTTTACCTACAAGCTACCTATCATGGACAAGGACGATGTAAGCAAAATACCATTAGTTCAAGTCAAATTTTTGGAAGAAAAAATTCTTGTTTGTGTCAGGGAAGTATTTCACAATGATTATTCAAAAAAATTGGCTTTCAACTTTATTCAAGAACATGCGGGATCTGAAAGAGAACAGTATCCCGAACCATATTACAAATATCTTTTCGAGAATGGAGCGAGTGTAACTGTAGAAATAACCATTACATTAGTATAACTCTCCCTACCATTGACGTCTCCCCACCATTGGCATCTCCCCACTACTGACTTAAATTTGATGGATAAATGTGTTGACTATCTGTGTAGAAGCTCACTCTTCAAGAAATTGTTGATCAAAATGTTTCATCATGTACCGACTTCTTCCTTCAGGGAAAAACAAAGATTAAAACGACTAGAAAAAGAAAGACAAGACCGAGAAGATATGAAGATGGAATTCAATAGACTACAATTTCAAATACCAGGAATTGAACTTGGAGCACCAAGATTGAAAACTCTCCACTGGGCTGGAAGTTATATCAAATTTTTGAAAGTACAAGTTGAAGCAAGAGATCTAAAATTGAAAAGATTAGAAATGGAAAATCGAGAATTGAAGAAATTAATATCACACATGTCTGGTAATACAACTGTTCAAGAAGGTGAAGAAGAAGGAAAAGAAATTTTAGGAATCTAAATTATCAGCACCCCTTTTAGAGAATAGGGAATAGATCACTTTGTGGTAATGTAATAACATGCCGCTTAGTGATCTATTCCCAGTTCTCGCTTAATATCCGATGACCTTGACCTACATAAAAGTGGTGGGGGTAAGAGCATATAAAGAGATAGTTATGGATATAACTTTCAGTACAAGTCTAACACTATGGACAGCTTGTTAGTTTTGTGTTTACAACAAATTATCAATAATGGGTTTCTTTACCGTTATATAATAACATCAAATAAATGTGAAATACCTCAACCAATTCGTGAAATGGTCATGAAATTTAAGAAGGACAATAGTGGATTTGGTATTTATCTTGCTTTTATTTTTGAAGATGGAACAAAAATGTGTCATGATTGTGGAAAAGCATCTGTTTTAGACTTTGAACAATTTGAAGATGATGGAGGTAAATTAGTTCACCTTGTAAAAGGCCAAGTGATGAAATTTGAAACAGTCAAGAAAAAATGTAACATTTGTGCACAAAACTTGTTTGAATTTATTAAGTATAGTGCATTAAAATCATGATATCCCTTCTACATATGAAGAAGGTGGGGAAGAAAAAGAGTGGGGATTATAAAGTGGTGGGAGAACTTGTATAAATGTAGGCTGTTTGAAGAGACTTTTAATATTGTTGCAGCATTTGTTGAAACAACATGCAGTTCGAAGTTTGCCATTTTAAAATTAAATATGAAGATTGGAGCTCTGTTGCAGGATTTGTCAAGTCTAAAGAAGATAATCAAAAGTTGCTAAATGTACATTGCTATATTCACAATGAAGAAAGTCATGACAAAATAATGGCATATTTAAACACACCTAATGTAACATCAGAAAGCTCTGCATTTATAAAATATTTAAAAGAAGAAGATTTGGATGTGACCCTAGAAGTTTGGTATCTAATTTAAATTATTGTGGTGGGGGAAATGTAGAAGTTATTGGTGGGGGAAATGAGATAAAACCAGCAAAATTGTAGAACAGAATTCACTCTATACAACGATGGAGCATCCTTCCACAACACCTGTATTGGCATCTGTGGATTGGCATCAAAATTATCAACCAAATACTTCAAGTTAAAATTGTTATGAAAATCATCAGCCTAGCACTTCAAATTCAAATTGGTATGAAAATCAGCTGCCTAGTACTTCAAGTTCAATTTGGTATGAAAATCAGCAACCGGCCACTTCAAGTATAAATTGTTATGGAAATCAGCAAACTATTACTTCAACACAAAATTTCTATGAAAATCAACAGCCGACAACATCAACTAATTTTTGTACATCAGTATTTAAAGTATCAAAACCCCATTTGGATTGTAATAAGTTAATATCAGCTCAATCAGGAAGAATCAGGAAAAACACATACATGAGAGAAAGGTGCAAGAAAGAAAGGATAGAATTTACAAAATTACAGTTAACAGTTCCCTCTATTAAAGTGGGATGTACTAGAATACAAACTTTGCAAGCAACCAATGCATATTTGTTGGAATTGTTAGAAAAAATTGAAAAGTTGGAGAAGAAGAATGAACATTGTAAAAAGTAAACACTCATTCCCCCCAAGAAAAACAAAAAAAAATAATAAAATAGTAAAATGAAAAAAAAAGTAGATGTAGAATAGAGAGCGAGGAATAGATCACTTTGTGGTAATGGACTAACATGCCACTTAGTGCTCTATTCCTCGTTCTCGCGTTATATTGGATGACCTTGACCTACATTAGTAGGGTGGGGGAAATTGAAAATGGTGGGGGAAAGTGTATAAAGGAGAAGCCTACTGTAGAGGAATCACTCTGAAAGTAAACTTGTCAGAAGTATGGACTTGACCACAAGCAAAGAAGAAGATAGAAAACAAAGATTTCGAGAAATGGCTAAAGTAAGAGAGTCAAGAATAAGGTTGAGATTTTACAAACTACAGAGATTGATTCCTGGTGTTAAGTTAGGAGAAATAAGATCAAGAACGGTAGACATGGCGGCTGATTACATCAGTTACTTACAATCGGAATTAATGATAAAGGAAGCAAGAATAGAAGAGCTGGAGCACAAGATAAAACAACATATTGAAACATCGAACAATGAACCTATAAATTGTGTAATAAAAGAAGAAGATGTAAAAGACTTAAATTAAACAAAACAAAAAAATGAACTTGGACTTTGGTTATTGATTGGACACTTCTTAGAGAATGGGGAATAGATCACTTTGTAGTAATGAATCATCATGCTGCTTAGTGATCTATTCCCAGTTCTCGCTTAATCAAAAATGACCTTGACATACTTAGCAAAATATCATATAAGCCGGATCAAAAACAGTTATTCCTCATTTACTGGAAATGGCTCCTGTGGACAACACCGATTATCCAAGGAAATCTATGATTGAAATATTGTATAAAATTCAATTAGAGGATTTAAATATGGAAGAAGATGAAAATAATAGCGAAACTTCAGAAGTAGAAACTATAAATGATATGGATGTGGATTTTCTTCTCAGAAGAAGAAAATGCCAATGATGTGGAGAATGAAAATTTGGATATGGATGTAGTAATATCAAAGTCTTCGTCATCATTTGAATATGAAGAAATACATATTGAAACTCCAATTCATATAGAGAATACTAATGAAGAATCTGTTTGTAGAAGATTAATATTTTGTTCAAGACGTTTGTTTTCTTCTGAAAGTGAAGAAGAAGAAGAAGATGAAATAGTAGTAGGGGAACTATTATAAAAGAAGGAAAGGGAGAGCTCATTTCATTTCTTGGCGAAATTTTGAAGAGTGAACACCACCAAACATGTATCATTGCGATAAATGTTTGGAATCGTTTAATGATGATATTCTGTTAGAAATACATAAGGAACTAATTCACAACAACATAGAAGAACAAGAAGAACAAGAAGAACAAAATGAAATAACAGCAAGACCTACAACAACTTTACCAAATTTACAAGTATCAGCTTTACCCGGAAAGGTAGTAATGCATCATAAGATTCAAAATGAAGATTTAAACTTAGAAGAATTTATTAGAGAAGCAAAACCAATCATCAGTAGAACTTTAAAAGAAGAATTAAAAAGATTGAATTTTCTCAAATTTGGATTACTACTAGAAGGTATGTTTATAAATGTACAAGAAGAATTATCACCAAGAGGATTTATAACTAAAAATCAAACTATCATAGGAAGTTCAGACATTGATTCAATAGTTGAAAAATGTATAGAAGAAATATTAACTAAAATTCAGGAACATGAAGGACGAGGATCAGGGTGGAGTCTTATAAGTATTGAAGGATTAAATATGAGAGTTCATAAACATGGATATGGACTAATGGGATCTAGTTATATTCGTTTACCAAAAATAATTGAGGATACAAGATCATATGTTAATGTGAAAAATCAAGATAACGAATGTTTTAGATATGCGATGACATGTAAATTTGTACCAAATCATTGTAATGAACCAAACCAGCACTATGAAAATCAAAGATATAGATATAACTTTCAAGGAATTAGTTATCCTGTATCACTAAAAGATATATCAAAATTTGAGAAGAAAAATCCCGGCACATCTATTAATGTTTTTGGATTAGATAGTTCAAATAAAGTTTATCCTTTACGTATTGCTAAAGAAGAACTAGCAGATCATACAGATTTACTACTACTAACACAAGGAGATGTATCTCATTATGTGTATATAAAGAAATTTGACTCTCTTGTTAATAAACAACTTTCAAAAAATCGAAACAAAAAGCTGATCTGCAAAAGATGTTTTAATTTCCAACGAGAAGGAAGACAAGGAATGGAATGGTTACAAGAGCACAAAAGATTATGTAACAATAATTATGAAGCAAAAATTATTTTACCTTCAGAAAGCAGAGCATTTGTTACATTTCAAAAAGTTCATCATCAATATCGTATCCCTATAGTTGTATATGCTGATTTTGAATCAACACTAATTCCTATAGAAGATGAAAATTGTGAAGCTAGAAAAAGTGTCAAATATCAAATGCATAAACCAAATAGTTTTTGTTTAATGGTTAAATCAACATTATCAGAAGAACATTTAAACCAATATGGATTAACTTCAGAACCTCTAGTATATCGTGGTGAAAATGTGGAAACAATATTTCTTGACCATTTATATTTAATAGCTGAAAATGTACAAAGATTATATACAAATATCATACCAATGAAACCGATGGAGGAAGAAGAGGAAATTCAACATGAAAATGCAACTCATTGTTTCTTATGTAAAAATGAATTTACCATTGACAATTATAAAGTTAAAGATCATGATCACCTTACAGGTTATTACAGGGGTGCTGCTTGTAATAAATGTAATTTGAGCTATCGTTTACCACTATTTATTCCTGTGGTTCTGCATAACCTCAGTGGGTATGATGCTCATTTTATAATACCTGAATTAGGAAGAGACGATGGTTCAATAGATGTATTGGCTGAAACTTCAGAAAAATTTATAAGTTTCTCTAAAACAGTTGGAAATGTCAAATTAAGATTTTTAGACTCCTACCGATTTATGCCGTCGAGTTTGTCTAAACTTTCTGAAAATTTAAGGAAACAAGATTTTATTGAAACAAAGAAGATTGTAAGTAACGACAAACTGGATCTCGTACTTCGGAAAGGTGTTTTCCCATATGATTATATAGACAGTTTAGAAAAGTTTAATGAAACATCACTTCCGCCAAAAGAAGAATTTAAAAGTAAACTATACGACATGGACCTATGTCAAGAAGATTATGATCATGCATGTAAAGTATGGAATGAATTAGGATTTACAACATTGGGAGAATATTCAGATTTTTATGTTAAATTAGATGTAACTTTATTATGTGATATAATGGAAGAATTTAGAAATACATGTTTTGCAGCATATGGATTGGACCCTCTTCATTCATACACTTCACCTGGACTAGCATGGCAAGCCATGTTGAAAGAAACAAATTGTAAATTACAACTTCTTACTGATATAGATATGGTTTTAATGTTAGAATCAGGAGTTCGAGGGGGATTGACACAAAGTGTAACCAGACATGTTAAGGCTAATAATAAGTATCTGCCCGATTATGATGCATCAAAACCAACAACATTTCTAGGTTATTTCGATGCAAATAACTTATACGGATGGGCAATGTCAAATCCCCTTCCATATGATAATTTTAAATGGATAGATCCAGAATCAATTGGAAACATAATGGATATACCAAAGCATGGTGAAACTGGTTACATTTTTGACGTCGATTTTGAATATCCTGAACATCTTCATGATCATCATTACGATTTACCACTTCTTCCAAAGACTGAAATTTCCCCTACTGGAAGATGGCCAAAATTATTAATGACTTTAAACAATAAGTCTAGGTATGTTGGACATTATTGGATGATACAACAGGCTTTAGACTTGGGATTAAAAATTACAAAAATTAATCGAATACTACAATTCTCTCAATCTTGTTGGCTGAAACCGTACATCGACAACAACACAAGAAGAAGAGCTGCTGCTACATCAAGTTTTCAAAAAGATTTCTTCAAACTGATGAACAATGCAATATTTGGCAAGACTTTAGAAAACAAAAGGAAACATAAGAATATCAAATTAGTAACTGATCCAGTAAAATTACAGAAACTAGTGCAACAACCAAACTTTGGTTCATCCGTAATTATAAATGAAAATCTTGTCGTCATTTCTATGAACAAAAAATCAGCTCTATTGGATCGTCCTTTATATCTTGGAATGTCAATATTGGATATTTCTAAAACACACATGTACGAGTTTCATTATAAGAAGATGGTTAATTATTATGGAAGAGATAACATTGGTATTGCATATATGGATACGGATGCACTTATTTACTGGATTAAAACAAATGACATGTATGAGGATTTACGGACCTTTGTATATAAAGATGATTTTGATTTTTCCGATTATCCTAAGGACCATCCAAATTACGACTATGACAAAAACAAAAAAGTATTGGGAAAATTTAAAGATGAAACAAATGGTGTGCCGATGATGGAAATTGTAGCATTAATGTCTAAACTGTATTCATTTCAACTGTACATAAATGAAAGGAACGAATATCAAGTCACAAAAAAAGCTAAAGGAATAAAGACATCTTTCCTAAAGAAGAACATACAGTTTCAACATTATAAAAGATGTTTGTTTGAAAATGTTGAAACAACTGCAACATTTAACACTATTAGAAGTTATAACCACCAACTTTTTAGTGTCAAACAAACAAAGTGGGCATTAAGCTACAAAGACGACAAGCGACATATTTTAGAAGATAAAATTAATACTCTACCATTTGGCCACTATTCCTTAAACCCTATCGACCAGTAAACCTATTCTTCGTCCTTTACCTTCTTCCTTTTTCCTTTCCGTAAAAAAGAGGGGACATGGCAAGCCTAATGCCATGTTCCCTCTTTTTTACACTAATATTAAATGACCTTGACCTATATTTGAACTATATATAAGAGAATAAACCATTGTATGGATCAGTATTTCTACAAACAGTGTGCAAGCAACACTTTAAGATGGAAAGTATAAAGGATAAGATTGTAAATGAACTACATAAACCAGCAAGAAGAAGATTTCCAAGAAGAAGTACAATCATTAAAGGAATGAATGATCTTTACCAAGCTGATCTTATTGAAATGATACCACACAGTAAATTAAACAAAGGATTTAAATATATTTTAACAATTATAGACTGTTTTACTAAAATAGCTGATGCTTTACCCTTGAAGGACAAGACTGGTAAAAGTGTTACCAAAGCTATGGAGACAACAATACAAAGAAATAAATTTAAAATTAAACATTTACAAACGGATGATGGAAAAGAATATTTTAATAAAGATTTTGGAGCTTTGATGAAAAAATATAAAATAAATCATTATTCTACAAATTCTGAAGTTAAAGCTTCAATAATTGAAAGATTTAATAGAACATTAAAAGGAGCTATGTATAAACAATTTTCAAAACGAGGATCATATGTGTGGTATGACATATTACCACAACTTATAAAAGAGTATAACAACAAATATCATCGCACCATTGGAATGAAACCTATCCAAGTAAACAGTGCTAATGCTAAAATTGTATTACAACGCATAAAAAATAATACAACACCAAAAATAGAAAAGTTACAACCAAAAAAGTTTAAGGTTAATGATAAAGTTCGTATAAGCAAATACAAAGGTGTATTTAGTAAAAGATATCTGCCAAATTGGACTAATGAAGTATTTACAATTTATAAAGTGCAATCAACTATACCTGAAACTTACATTTTAAAGGATAATAAGGGTGAATTACTTCAAGGTGGATTCTATGGACATGAGTTGTTAAAATCAACAGTTGGTGATGTATATCTTGTTGAAAAGGTTTTACAAAGGAAAAAGGATATGGTTAAAGTTAGGTGGTTAGGATTTGATAAAAGTGAAGACTCTTGGATTCCTTCAAAAGACTTGGTATAGTTATTAAATAGCTCATTATGTGTTTAACCTTTAAACAAGATGGAGATTGTACAACAAAAAGATCGATTTAATATTAATAATATTGATGAATTGACAGTTGACAATAATAAGTTAAATCATGGTAAACATGGTGAATTACTACCAAATACTATAAGATGTTTAATAACTGGTCCTTCAAATTGTGGAAAAACTAATGTTGTCTTTAACCTTATAACTAATCCTAAAGGTTTACGCTTTAACAATATATATATTTTTTCAAAATCATTGCAACAACCAAAATATCAATTATTAGATAAAATACTTGCAAGTGTACCTGAAGTGAATTTCTACAAGTTTAATGCTAGTGAAACAATAATGCAACCAGGTGAAGCAAAACCATTTTTCATTTTTATATTTGACGATGTTTCTTGTGAAAATCATGATACTATAAGAAATTATTTTGCTATGGGAAGACATAATAATATTGATAGCATTTATATTGGTCAAACATACAGTAAAATTCCAAAACAACTTATAAGAGACAATGCAAATATGTTGATCATCTTTAAGCAAGATGAGACAAATTTAAAGCATATATATAATGATCATGTTAATGCGGATATGCCATTTGATAAATTTAAAGAAATGTGTGGTAAAGCATGGAATGAAAAATATGGATTTCTCGTTATTATGAAAGAAGAAGATATTAAAAATGGTAGATATCGTATAGGATTGGATAAATTTGTATTAATACGTTGAACTACCTATGCTACATCTAGTAACACGTTGAACTTCACAGTGTAAACATGGTGAATCAAGAAAAACTATTAAAAGAAATAAAATCACTCAGTGATTCTATTAGGATAAAGAATCGTGCATTAAGGATGGGTTTAAGTGAAAGAGAAGAATTTTTAGAGAATACATTTAAACCTATCACGGAACCTTTAAAACAGATATCAGAAACTATTGGTAAACCTCGTTATGAAGGAGATGTTTTACTACCAGTTTCTAAACAAGAAGTACAAGCATTAAAAAAAGAAGATGATGATGATGATTCATATACAAGTGCTAGTGAACAAGAAGAAACAAAAAATGAAGAAGAATCAATTGTTGAAAAGGAAGAACAGCCAATACCTGAAGCAGAACAATCTATTCCAAATTTAACTCAATTGAGTAGTGATATATTACAACATGGACCTCTTGGACGAAAATATATAATGAAAATGCTACATGACATGAAATCAAATCCAAATTTAAGTAAATCACATGTATATGGAGCAAGAATTGATGGAAATGAATTGAAAATTGGTAACTCTAAGCTTGAAGTAACTCAAGACGATTATATCATTATTGGTGACCATAGATATAAAGGAACAAAAGGATTATATGAATTAATTTTTAAAAATATACCAATAAAATATTCAGCAAAAGATTTAAATACTTTTAAAGAAATTTTACAAAATACTAACGCTCATAAAAGAAACTACTCAAAGGATGCAATGATTAATCGTTCACGTGCAACAAAATATAGTATTGTTATAAAAAAATTGTTTCCCCCACGAAAATTACCAACATTACGTACCACACCGGCTGTGAGACAACCTTTAAAAAGAAAATCTTTATCACTTATGGATTTATCACTTCTTGAACAACATGGTAAAAAGAGTAAAGGAGATACTTCAACATCTGGTAAAGGATTAATGAAAAATCTATACAATACAAATGTTATCTATTACAACGACATCAATAAATTAGTTGACAGAATGAGACTATTGCATGAAGCTATGGAAGCCGGTCATACTGGTTTAAATAATGAATGGGTGGCTCTAGTTGATGAACTTAAAAATCGTGGTATAATTGTATAATTGTCCGCAAATATAAAGAAGTTACAAGTATAAGATGTATCAGTTCTAACATGAGCGTCGACAAGTTCGGACGCTACTCCGCATTAGGAGTGCAAGTTGGAGAAGACAGAAAAAGAAGCGGATTACCGCAAACACCTGAAGGTGACTATAACATAAGTAATAAACGTTTAAAATTAGTTAAAGATCCAGAAGAAGATACTGATGGAGCAAATTTAAAGACAGTAAAAGAAGCTACTTCAACATCATTGAAATTACATAAGAATACTTATGATGTTAAATCACATAGATTAATTAATGTTGGTAAACCAACTGAAGGTTCTGATGCAATTACTAAAGAGTACTTATCATCTGAACTTTCAAATACTTTAAAATTGCAATGGGGTAACAACTTAAAAGATGGACAAACATATGATGCTGGAAATTATAGAATAACCAACGTGGGAAATCCCAAAAATGATAAAGATTCAGTTAATAAAGAATATTTACATTCTATAATACCGGAAAAAACTGAACATGGATATTCTTTTTATAAATTTATTATAAATGACATTGGATACCCAAAGGAAGACGGTGATGCTGTAAACCTAAAATACATCAAGGACAACTGTATTTTACAAGATGTTAATGAAATCGATTGTCATGGTAAAACATTGACAAATGTAAAGTTTGGTTCTCAACCAAAAGATGCTGTTACTATGGAACAATTATCTAAAGAATTAAAAAAGGAAACATCCAATTTTGTAAAACATGAAGATGCCGTGTTAAAGCGGGGAGATAAATTTATACATGGAAATGAAAAGTTTAATTTAATGCAAGGAAATAATGATGAATGGGATGCAGGACATAAAACAATAACAAATGGAAGATTTGGTATAAAAGATACAGATGTACCTCTAATGGTGCAAACATAAATTGCTACTGGTGGTACATTAGGTACATACAATGGTCGTAATAGAAGAATAAAAGATATTTATCCTGGTTACGAAGAAAATGATTGTGTTACAATGAAACAAACAATAACTTGGGATAAACACTTTGGGACCAAATATGATGCAAAGATGAAGAAAATAATTAATATTTTACCAGGTGAAGATTCAAATGATGCTGCTACTATTGGACAAGTCATAAAAACATCAAAAAGTGATTCAACAGCTTACACATGTAATGATAAACGTATTATGCAATTACATGATCCTCAACATCCAAAAGATGCTGTAAATTTAGATTGTTTAATAAGAATAGTGGGCAATTTACTTATTGATACCCATAATCATATAGCTAGTACAACGAGTCATGTGATAATTCAACCCGATGAACGGGAAGCTTGGATTAAAAATAGAATTATAAATCAATATATAATTAATTTGAATAACTAAGTGTTTAAATATAAAAAATTATACATAACTTATTCATTTATGTAATGTATCTTGTGGAGTAAACACACCAGTTTATATAAGACTACATAATGAAGGCCGTATCACTCAGTCATCATCAAGACAGCAACAAGAGAGGACGTGGTATAACTTCAACTGCATTATCCCTGCTTAGACGGATACCTATTGGTGCTGTTGTAAATCGAGCAATAGACGCTTTACCATACGAATTACATATTCCTGGAGGTTATCAATATTGTGGACCTGGAACTAAGTTGGCAAAACGTTTAGCAAGAGGAGATCCTGGAATTAATAAATTAGATCAAGCTTGCAAACAACACGATATAGCATATTCAAAGTTTAAAGATTCAACAAATAGATCAATAGCAGATAAAATTCTAGCAGAAAAAGCTTGGCAAAGAGTAAAATCAAGTGACGCAAGTATTGCAGAAAAAGCAGCGGCTTGGGCAGTAACAACAGCCATGAAGACAAAAGCTAAGTTTGGTGGTGGAAGACGACGTCGCAGAGGAAGACCTGCAAAAAGAAGAGCTCCCAAAAAAGGTGGAAATATTAGAAAGAGACGTCGTAGAACTCGTAAAGCAAAAGTAAAAAAGGCTTCTGTTTGGTCAATGGTAAAAAACGGAGCAGGTTTATACCTAAGACCGTACCGTGTGTACTAAATAAAAAAAATCAATTGATAATTCCAAATAAAGCCTTAACTAATCATCAGTTAAATGATTATGTAAAATGTTTGAAAATACCATTCTTTCGAGGAGTTTTTATGAAAGATGCATTACCAACTAAAATATGGAAAAATGAAACTGGAATAGTAAATTTGGATTCCACCTATGGTCCAGGCACTCATTGGGTATGCTATAAAAAGCTCGGACAAACCGTTTACTACTTTGACAGTTTTGGCAATCTACCACCGCCTAAAGAACTTCAACATTATTTTCAAAACTCCAAAAACATTTTTTACAATTACAAAAGAGAACAACCTAACAATACTGAAATATGTGGACATTTATGTTTGGAGTTTCTAGCGAAAAGTGTCAGTCACCTTTAAGATGTCATCGTATACAGTGTCACTGAGTGGAAATTCATCCACATTAAAAAGTACTCTATTCCCAGCATTGCGTTTATCCAAGGAAAGATTATGGGAAGCGGCATTACTTGATTTGACTACCTACAATTCAATTCCTAATGTTACAGAAGGAAAAAACAATTTACTACATTATTATGAAACTAAGGATGCTGCAGGAAAATACTCAGAATTGAAAATAATTACATTTCCTACTGGAGCTTATGAAATTGATGATATAAACCAATTATTGCAGAAAAAACTCGGAGAAGATAATATCACAATCAAAGGAAATAATAATACTTTAAAAGCAGAAATAACTTCAAAATATTATATAGATGTCGGAATGAAAAACTCTATTGGCAGTTTACTTGGATTTACAGATACAAAAAAGAAAATCTTAACTCCTGGAACTACTCATTCAGGTAATACAACTGTTACAATATTAAAAGTAAATAGTATTGATGTAACATGTAATATTATACATGGATCATATAGAGAAGGAGTAAATCAGCATATTTTACATACATTTTATCCAACAGTTGCTCCAGGTTTTAAAATTGTTGAGAAGCCACAAAACTTGATATACCTACCGTTAAACACCAGTTTCATTTCAGACATCGTACTGAACATATTGGATCAAGACGGTCATAGTGTTGACTTTAGAGGAGAAACAATTACTATACGAATACACATCAGAGCGGCGACATAAAAATCAACATGGGATTATCATTTAAACCACAACGGAAGAGTCCGGAGCTCAGTAGCTCCTCGACATTGGAAGAGTTAACATCAGACAACATTCGTTTTCTACAAAAGATTGGATTGAAACTTAACAACGATGGATATCCTGGATATATCTCAAGGACCGACATTCGACGAAACACTATGGGAGAAGGAATATCACACACACAACCCTTACACTTCATCAAAATTAAACAATAATGATGAAATAAGAATTCCCATTCAACAACAAGATATTTACACATTACCATGTGAAAGTTATTTGTACATCGAAGGAAGGGTATTAAAATTGGATGGAAAAACTGCTTCAACAGTTCCTTTTATAAATAACCCAATGGCATATCTTTTTGATGAAATAAGATATGAAATATCAGGGGTGACAATTGATTCAACAAAAAAGGTTGGTATAACAACTACATTAAAAGGATTAACATCATTAACACCACATGAGAAGAATTCAATAGTCACTGCCGGATGGGTTGCTCCTGATAAAGACACTATAACACCTGCTTCCAACGGTCATTTTGATTTTCATGTACCTTTACGATTGCTTTTAGGATTTGCTGAAGATTACAAAAGGGTTATAATAAATGTTAAACAAGAATTAGTATTACTCAGATCTTCAACTAATAAGGACTTAATACTTGCAGACCCTGCAACTACGGAAGATAAACTGGAATGGCAACTACAATTGGATAAAGTTGTTTGGAGAGTACCTCATGTAAGATTGGCTGATGAACATAGAATCGTATTGTTAAGAAAGTTAAAATCTGACCGTGACATTGTAATGCCATTCCGAAGTTGGGAATTTCATGAATACCCTACATTACCTCAAACAGAACGACAAACATGGACCGTCAAAACATCAACTTACTTGGAACGTGCAAGGTACATAATACTCGGTTTTCAAACTAAGCGAAAAGATGTTATTACTGCAAATGCTGGTCAATTTGATCACTGTAAAATAAAGAATTGTAAAGTTTTCTTAAACTCTCAATTCTTTCCATATGACAATTTAAATGTCATGTTTAGCAAAAAACGTTTTTCCATTTTATATGATATGTATGCAAGATTTCAATCATCATATTATGGAAAGACTAATACACCACTATTATCACCTGATCAGTATTATTCCAAAGCTCCAATAATTGTAATCGATTGTTCAAAACAAAATGAATCAGTAAAATCATCAAGTGTGGATATAAAAATTGAAATGGAATTTGAAGAACCAGTAGCGGATGGAACTTCGGCATACTGTCTAATTCTACATGATAAAATAGTTACTTACACACCACTGACCGGAATAGTGAAGAATGTACTTTAAGAATAATTAGTACAACTACTGCAAAATATTGAGGTTAGAATTATCTTCCTCAATTTTTAAGGTTAGAATTTTGTTTATAAAACACAAGTTGAAAATAAACAATTATGTAATTGTATAAATTTCAAGAATTTTACAAAAAATATAAAAGCAGGAAATTAACTAGTAGAAACTTCATTCTATCTTCAACCGTCGTTTGGGAAACATCGTTCGCAAGATGAATTCTACTAACGGAGAAGAAAATACACCTCTAATGGATGAAAATAGTTCTGATATAGAAAAGCAAGTTGAACAAGAAATGGATGAATTCCTCAAGTTTAACAAACATAAGAAGAAAGAAGAAGAAGGAGAAGATGAAAAAGAAGTAAAAAGAAAAAAGGTTGAAGTTAACATTACAACAAATATTTTAACAGAAGTATTTCTTCGAATTTTCTACCCTATTTCTTCATGCATGACAAAAAGTATATCTGTTGGAATTGTAAAATCATTGGATTATTCACCAATTGTTATGTTAAATCAAGGAAGTAAAATGGTTATCTTTACTGAAACTTCTTGGGATTCTCTAATGAAACATTTACATCTTTTGGAATGTTATTTAACTAACAACACATTTGGAAAAAGAACAAGATTAAGTTTATTAGAATCAAATATTGAAGTTGATATAATCAAACATCGTGGGGGACAAGTTGTTCGCTTCAAAGATTTAACTAGACATGATGTAAAATTACATTTCACTAAAGAAGAATTTTACACTTTAAGTTGTACTACCGGTCCTGTCACTAGATACTTAAAACAACTAGTATTTTCAAGTACAATAATTAAAGATTATCTAATCGATACATTGGACAGACAACCATTCATTCCAATTTTATATGGTCCTGTGGATACTTCAATTTTTAATCGAATACCTCAAGAAGTGGATATGTGGAGACAATTAAACAACTATCACACCAATTTTAATATAAACGAAGAAGCGCAAGAAATAAAAGAAGAACAATCGTGTTTGTAATAACAGTCAGTTGTGGATGAGACTTCATCATGAACAAACGGGTTTCGTTTTCTACTGCATCACAGTTAATGGAAGTTAAAAGAGGTATAATTGAATTTCAAGCTTTTCGAGGGAATGATGGAAATTTCATTATTAAAGAATTAGTAATTTTAGATATGAACACATCTGTAATTTATCATTACTTGTTCAAACCTCCATTTCCATTCAATAAACTAACAACTAAAGCGAAAGTTACAAACAAATGGTTAAACAAACATTTTCATAACTTAAAATGGGATGAAGGTTTTATTCATTATAACATGATGCCGCATATTATGAATCATTATTGTAAAGAGTTTAAAACTATCTACACAAGAGGATTGGAAAAAGCAAATTGGATACAATCATTTACAAGCAATGAAGTGATAAATGCAATAATAGATAGAGATTTCCAATGCTACTTTAATGAACTTTGTATTTCATCAAAAAGTTTTAAACATCGAAGGTCACAGTGTGCTTTGAAAAATGCCTACCGCTTGAATAATTTCCTTCAACAAAGTGGTGGGGGTAGCATCAGTGGTGGGGGTAGTGTCAGTGGTGGGGGTAGTCTCGATAATAAAAGTGAGAGCGCTACCATTACACAGCATGAGTATTACTCGAACCTCCGAAGAGACAACATCTCCAACGGATATTCTTATTAACAAGAAGATTAGCATCAGCAAAAACATTAAGATGGCATCAAACAACTTACTTCAAAATTTAGTTGAACAATTCAACGCTCATTCAAAATCAACAATCCTACCTACAAAGAAATGTTCCGAGCTGAAAGAAGAAAAACACTACATCATTCATACAATAAAGAAGATGGAAACTTCAGTAGGTGATGCTATAAATTGCACATTAAGCGAGGCACCTTATACAATTGGTGATGAAGCAAAATTTCAAATCTTCCTACCAAAGCGCTTCGTACAACTACTACAAAATGAAGATCTTCGTATAATTCAACCCGGCGCACTCTATTTGGTATCACATGGACCAAGTGGAAACAACTCTACTGAACTTACAATTCATGTAACACCTACTACTGATTAGTTTGTACATAATATTGTAAATATTTCTTTGTATTTGTTTCTCAATAAATATGATATAAACCTAAAAAAAAAAAAATAAAAAAAGCAACATATTGTAATGTGTTTGTACATTACAATATGTTGCTTTTTTTAAAAATTCCATGGGATGACCTTGACCCAATTTTGTGTGATAATAAAAGTGAAAATCAACTTGTTAAATTCATCAGTCTACGACTACCTTTCGTACCGTACACATCTCACTCTCTATCACTAAATACAAAACTTCAACATGTCCCTAAAGGTTAAGTGTTCATCTTATGATACCAACACCATAACTACTTTTGAACAACTTGAAGATTTAACTAACGAAATGCGAGTTTTACTTACCGGTGGTTATCACTTAACTGTTGATGTTACTGCTACTAATACAAGGATGTTCACTAAAACAAAATATTGCGATGATGAAATATTTTTTTCTACACAACCTACAACTTCTTCATCGCCAGCTGGTCAACATAACGTCAAGTTCCAGAAGTATTACCAATGTTGAATAACTTTTAATAAATAAAATTACAACTAAGGAATCACATGATCAATATCAAGTTCATAAAAAGGATGTAACAGTTTGATAAATAATCATTCGCTTCTCAGCTCTCGCCACAACAAGATCTATTCTACAAAATGTTATACAGAATGATGATTGAACTTGATGGGAAAATCTATGGAAAGGATTATAACACTGTTGAACAAATGACTCAAGATTTAGATGTATTAACTAAAGAAGGATATCAAGCTAAATTAATTTTAAAATTTCCTGAAGTACATCCACTATCAACAGAAGAACTTATTGCTATGGCTAAGGCGGAGAGAGAAAAAAAGTCTGAAGAAAACAAACAGAAACAAACTTCCTAAATTTCAATAATCCTTACACTTGTAAGGTATAATTTTTTAAAACTCCATTTGAATAACCTTGAAATTACCCCTACCACTTTTCATAGTACATAAAACTCGCTATTCATCACTATACAATCTTATTCTTTCACTAGACTCCGCAGCGTCAACATGGAAGAGCAAAAATACAAGTACAAACCTCGTTACTGTTGTGAACAACAGTGTACAGATTTAGGACCAATGATGGTGGATGGGTTAGCTTGTACTAAATGTGAATTCTTCGGATCTTGTTATTGCAAATGTAAAACGAAACAACTACCGCCACCGGAATTGCGAACTTTCAAATTTTACAAATCAAGATATTTTCATACATGTTGTCCTCAAAGATGTTTCAAATTTCACCCTCTAGATCTTGCTCATTGTCAACGCACCAAGTCTCATCAAGATGATTTTTGTACACATATGATAAAAAGATGTAAATACAGATCAGATTGGTATTCCGATCCTGTAGAACCATCAAATGTATAATTTCAGTTTTACACTCTTTTTTAAAACTTCAATTGGATGACCTTGAAATTTCCCCCACCATTAGTTCTAATTTTTATATAATATTAAATCATTCCACTTCCAACACTCTAACTAACAACATGGAAGGAAAATTTATCAAGTTTGAACATATAATAACTGACAGGGAGGAGATGGAAGAATTGTTTCAAAACTTACTTTCTTTCATTGACGAATATCCTATAAGATGGTTCAGAATTGTAGTTCAATATTTAAATCCTGGTGAATTGTTTTCTTCATCGAGTGAAGAGGATGAAACAACTACTTCGGTTCAAATAATTGAATTAAAAGACGAAGAAGAAGAAGAACTAAACGTTTTATTCAATCATAAGCTCAAAGTCCCCTATATAGAAGCCCCCTCCCTAGAAAGCCCCCCTCCCTAAACACCTGCTCAAGGTCGCCATTATATAAGCCCCCTTCCCTAGGCGCTAATCCTCATTCGATTGCCAACTCTCTAACGATGAACACTTCTCCATTGGCACGAATGAATGCTAGTTTTGAAATAAACTCAAAAGATGATTTACAAGAAATATTTAATGCTTTAAATGAAATTATAGATAAATTTAACGCTATTACAATGAATTTGGAAATAACTTACGCTTGTCCTATTTGTAATAAGGTTGAAAGTTCTGATGAAGACAGTTTACTAAATACTACTCCTCTTACCCCTCTACAGTCGGACACAACTTCTGAGGCAAATGATGAGCAGCATCTTTCCCCCACCGCTTCTATGTAACAACGCTCTTTCCCCCCACCACTTCTTTATTTAACCGACATTTCCCTCTTTTAACTCTCATTCCATCCTCGCCTCTTCAACTATCAACATCGCTTCTTTCAAAATTTCAAAAAAAACACAAACATGATGGATATGATGGATGAAGTTCCATTTATAACAAGGATGGAAGAGGATAAATTGAAATTGGAAATCAAACGATTGGAAATGGAACGGGAAAACCAACTCGAGATGTTACGTTTGTTCAAACTTTTTAAATACATCATCTGGGGACTCTGCGTTTACCTTCTCATCGTCGTCGGTGTTTGTGTTTACAACTCTGTAGTCCATAACAAAACTTCAACTTGTTTAAACACTGCTGTCACACATTGATTGTATGTTTTTCACAAATAAAATTCACAAACCTAATTCTATACCTATCCCGCTATCACCGGAGTTAGTTCCACTCTCCGAACTATTACTCCGGTGGTAGCGGGATAGGGTTTTTTAAAACTTACTCTGGATGACCTTGACATACTTTCCATAACCCAATTGTCAAGTTGAATTTCAAATTTCAAATAACATCTCCTCCCCCACCGGAAGCTATATGGCATGGCATATGGCGGCAGCGACTGATTTGGCAGCTGGCCGATGGCAGCTGGCCGGCAGCGGCTGGCAATTGGCACGACTTCCGTTTTGAAAGTAACCAAACCCCACTACTCTTGAACATTGAGTGAATATCAATTTGTTTACTCTTATTTTGTGTTCAATCATTTGTTCTTTATTTATATTTAATACCGTTCTCTATCTCTCAGTGATAATAATTATAGCTCAGTGTTCTGGAATGCAACTATACAATTTGTTCTGGATTGATAAATATACACCACCTTATAAAACATCTTATGCTTCAAACACTGTTATTTATTTTTATACAAATACACACACAAGCAATAAATGTTTTATTTATTATTATTATGTATTAAATGAAATAACTATAGAAGTAAATCTACAAAAGAACTTCAAAATTGTTCAGACTGTAATTTTTAAAGGAATATCAATATCTCTACTTCATATATTACATTCCGATCCAATTTTACTATCATAATTCATGTGCCAAAAACATTTAATATATTAGCACAAAAATTCCATTGTCTTTATCCACGGAATATTTTTTATGATTTTATAGAAAACACTTTTTCCTCTATCACAAGATACAATCATTTTTTTAAACGTTTTGTGCAATGACCCTCAATGTTATCCTAATATGAAAAAATACAAAAAAAAGAAAAACCGTTTCACAAATTTACCCACCAAATCGATGTGACCATTTGCGCTCACTTATCACTCTAAACGAATTCTGTCGGGACAGGAGTGGGTCGCGAGCGAGGAAAATGTTTATAGTAGGGGACCCAGCCGCCTCTATCGTGCATAATAAGCGAGATAGTGATACCCGAAAGATATACTCTTGAAATCGATTATACCTTTTTCTGGGTACACTAGGGGTCACCAAAACCAATGTTGCCACGATGAACTCTCTTGCAAAAGTGGTTTTATCTTGTGTTAAAAATATGAAAATTTAAGTGATTTTTTAATGTACTTGTTGCATAATAATAGTCATAGCTCCGTTGTTTTTCCGTCGATTTTGATAAATTAAAGATAGATATAATCACAAAAAGTAGGAAAACAAGACTGATGCATTTTAAAGGCTTTTATTACACCGTAAAGTAGTTAAAAGGCCTCTGAAACAAAAAATATTGTTCCAGAATATATTTATGTTTGTTTCCAATTATGTTTACGTCATACCAATGGCTCCAATGTCACTAAATATGATACTACTAGATAGGTTAGATAGTTTACAACAATTTATGTCTTTTATAGTTTTTTCCTATGAAGTGCCGTTTTCGAGTAAAATGTAATTTTACAAAGTTTGTCAGGTCGAGGGCCGCGCGCTGTTGGCGTGTCTCGTCGACGTAGACCGCAGCACAGAGCTAAGTTATCAATCATTATATTGTCATTTTAAGACTTAATAATGTATACTAAGTTAATATTTAATCTGAACTGCTTTCGTAGTACCTGCTTGAACATAAATTTCAATTACCCTGTTGCAGCAGTTCGTGTACTCAAAGTGTTTTTAATTGTTTCTATAATAAATTGTCATTGCCAAATTAAGTGTTTGGGTTTGCAGGATTATTATATTTTCTGTAGGGTTAAAAATTTATATATAAATGAAATTATACATGAAATTGTTTGTCGTTATATATTTGAAAAAGTTCTGTATTATGTATTACTTTCAGACTATACAAATTACTATTTTGTGATATTACGTTGCTGAGCGTTGATAACTATTGATAACACTGAACAAAATCCATGTTACAACTTTCACACAGCCTTAAATAAAAATTTCTTAATTTAATCAGACATGAATACTTGTATAGCTTTAAAAATAAGGATCATATTATTAATATTAAATCCCGGCAAACCGGTTTAGTTTTCGATTTATGTAGATAACACAGTTCTCCATATGATTAAAATGTTTTATAATTATACTACATAAGATTGCAATAGTCTTGCCATAATGTATCATAATTATTATTAATTCAGATTTTTATGATTTATGTTGCATTTTAAATTTTATGATCTAGCACGTGGCACGTGGGGTCATTTCGTTTCAAGCTTTATCCCCCTAGCCTTTGATTTAGTTCTAGATGGCGCTTTAAAATGTTGACCAAATTTCATAAATGATTTTAAAATGTTTAACTTAACAACAGATTACCTACAGATACATTTGGAATATATATTATAGACAAAAATAGTTCGTCTTTCACTGCATAATCAACACAAATATTGTTTGAAAAGGCATAATTCCTTTGAATTGTACTGTAGCTGAGGTTTTCACAAACAGAAAGGAATACATTACAAAATGCGAATTTTGCGCACGGGCCCCCTAGTTTTAACAAATTTCCCTATGGGGAATACGAATACGCTATTATGGGACCAGGTTACTTTTTCATTTCGATGTCCCCAGAGGCCAAAAATACCGTTTGTTCATTTTCATATATATATGTACGTGGTACTAATAACACTATTAACACAAATTTAAAGTTAATAAATTAACTTTAATTTACGGTTAATTTACTTTAATATACAGGTTACGGAGAAAATACAAAAATAGGTTTTCCATGTAATTCTTATAGGGAATTAACAAACCCCTGTATCTCACTTATTCATTGACATAATTTGATTAAATTTAGTATGTACATTCACTAGGTAGGGTTTAACTTATATTTACTTACAGCACTCATATGGCGGCAAACCTACCTACTCAACCCCGAGACCCCTATGGGGTTTATGGGGAAAATGAAAAATATCAGAATTTGATGCAATTTAGTTAAATGCACTGGGAATGGATTTTCCTATATCTACTTGCAGTACCCAAAAGGCAGCAAATCTACATCCTCGTTCCCATGGTGTTTATGGGGGAATTAAAAAAAAGTAATCCTGTTGGAAATTTGCTGAGTATGCAGGTCTGCTGCGACGGGGGTATTTTTAATGGTGTTAACCAAATATACTTTTTATCACACTTTCCCACATAAAACAATAACTTTCACTATATTTGTCTAAGATGGTGTATATTAATATTGATCGATTAAGCAAGGAAATCGTGTATTGACTATTTTGAACCTTTCAATGCATTGGGTTAATAACTCTGTTTCGTTATCGTTAGTAACTTATATTATGCCTACATAATTCATAAAGCTTTATTGAGTATCAAACAGTTTAGGATTATCGGAGTTATAGATAGTATAATTTTTGTGCATGAATGTTTCTCCAAATATTTTACAAGATTGATTTTATTTTCACATTTCAATTTCCTTTATTAAAAAATTCCAAACGAATATTGGTTATGGGTTAAAAGTATCCCATAAGAAAAAAAATAGGTCTGTCATTAACAAGCTTCATTAGGCCTAATCGGGCCTTAAAAGAAGGATCTCATAAATTTGTTGTTTCTATCATTACTTTAAGCTATTGTTATGTGAAATATTATTCTCAACAAACAAAAGTAAAATTTTGAAAATTTTGTAATGCCGATATAGGTATAACATAAAAAATCGTGTTAGTTAAACCATTTATAACTCAAGAACTGCTCAAACAGTTTCCCTGAAAATTTGGGGGGGGGAGGACATATAGGATACTTTTTATCCAGATTCTTAGATGGGGCTCCGCCCCACACGACTTCAAAGTTAAGTTCTCATGTTATTCTTATGGAAGCAACAATTTTGATATCGGAATATATAATTAAATTTAGGAATATTAATTTAAAAAATATCTGTTGTTGTTTAAAGTATCGAGGGAAGATTGAAAATAAAAGACCAGAGGATATTATAATAAACTTGCGGCAAGTGAGCGTAGCGAACGACCTTACCTGAAGGGCTAAACAATTTTCAGTTTGGCATTCAAGCGATCAATTGTGTTGATTTTTCTCTGTCAAAGTTATTAATTTACAACTAGTGCACGTGTTGCTTGACATCGAGCAATTTATTTGGATACAATACAAAAGTTACATGTTGTTCTAAATCAATGAAATCCAACCAATCCAATATTGTGAATATCGGTGATCACCAAAAACTACAGTTGTACTATACGTTAACGGATGTTTTAAAAGCTCAAACCAATCTCAATGTTATTCTAATCGGAAAATTTCAAATTTAATTTGTGAATAACATCCTTATTGTCCGATCCTAATTTAAAGCTTTAAGTATACTTGCCCGCTGATATGGGAGGATTATTATTGAATTTTGTATATGGATAAACAATTTTATGCAGAGTTGGCAAGAGTAATCAACAAAATGTTACAAAATAGTCAATCTCTGGTTTCCCATTTTTGTATTGAAATAATATTAGTTTAACTAGTTTATAATATATCTACATACAATTAATTAATTAACTATTCATATTAAAATTTTAATGGATTATGGTGTTTGCATCGACAGTAAACAAATATTGTTACGATTACAATTGTTAATTTGTATTATCTAAATGTACCAATACAGATTGTTTAGAAAAATATACATATACAAACCATTTTTTATCTATCAATTTACTTTAAATTTGTAACCCTGCATAAAAAATTTACTTTCCTGCAAAAACAAACATTCAATTTGGCGATGTCAATTTACTATAGAAACAATTCAAAACACTTTGAGTACGCAGGCCTGCTGCAACAGGGTAATTGAAATTTATGTTCAAGTAGGTACAACGAAAGCAGTTCAGATGTAATATTACTTGGTATACATTATAAGTCTTAAAAAGACAATAGAATGATTGATAACTTAGCTCTGTGCGGTGGTCTACGTCGACGAGACCGGCCAACAGCGCGGCCCTCGACCTGACAAACTTTGTAAAATTACATTTTACTCGAAAACGGCACTTCATAGGAAAAAACTATAAAATACATAAATTGTTGTAAACTACCTAATCTATCTATTAGTATCATATTTAGTGACATTGGCGCCATAGGTATGACGTGAACATAATTGGAAACAAACATAAATATATTTTGGAACAATATTTTTTTTCAGAGGCTTTTTAACTACTTTATGGTGTAATAAAAGCCTTTAAAATGCATCAGTCTTGTTTTCCTACTTTTTGTGATTATTTCTATCTTTAATTTATCAAAATCGACGGAAAAACAACGGAGCTATGACTATTATTATGCAACAAGTACATTAAAAAATCACTTAAATTTTCATATTTTTAACACAAGATAAAACCACTTTTGCAAGAGAGTTCATCGTGGCAACATTGGTTTTGGTGACCCTTAGTGTACCCAGAAAAAGGTATAATCGATTTCAAGAGTATATCTTTCGGGTATCACCTCATTGGGATTTTGAGGGCTTGGGTCCCCTACTATTACATTTTGAACCTATTCATAACAACGCTTTATCGTTGATTCCAATAGAAAGCATGATACAAAATTTAAACTATAATATTTTTAATGGACTTGTTTATATATCATTAGTTACAAAAATCTTAAAAACATAAAAAATTAACAAGTATTATCAAAAGTCAAAATAACAATAACGAAATTTGGACGCCAAGCAATAAAAAAATTATTGTAAGACGTTGATAAATCAATTAAAAAATATAATTGTAAACTAAACTTGTCTTACAAACATTCCGTGTCTGAAATTTATAGTCACACACAAACATAATGTTAAAAATCCACATTGGGTCCAGTATTTGTTGAAAGTAAATTGGCATTTCTTTCTACTTTCCTTTCCACACCATTTGAACAAAGCATTGCATATTTATTACGAAAACATTAATTTTTTACTTTTTTATATGACAGGTTTCTTCATTCGAAAACCTAAATAAATATTCATAAACGACACTGTAAATTATTGAGGCTTTGTGATTTGAATAGAAAATGATTTATGTGTTTTACTAAGCGGCTTTATATAGTAAATTGATTATTTCATTTGACAGGGTTGTGTAATTTCTGAGTGAAATTTGTGAGTTTTGCAAAATAAATACGTTGTTGTTAACGCATAACAATGGGACATTGGTTTCGAAAGACAAAACTGACAAAAGAAAAACTGATTGAAAAGAATATATGATAAATGTTTAGTTATTCATCAACTTGTGGTTTGTTTAGTTAGAGAAAATTTTACGTCTTGAGAAATACTATTTGATCCTTAGTTATCATTTTATAACTTTAACCTCAGGCAATTTTTTTAGAGAATTCAATAAATAACCTAGGCGTTTTTTTCTTAAAATCATTTATAGTATGCTACGTGATTTCTTTAATTTTATGTTGAATACACAATTAATTGAAATAAATAGGTACATTTTAAAAATATTAACGTAATACTTTATGTAACAATAATTTGTTGTAGTATAACCTTACTTGCAATCTACTGTTAGTATTTATTAACCTGTACTGAAAATACTTCCGACGTGTTTCAGAAAAATATAATTTTCAATTGTTCGACCCCTCCTTCTCTAAGTGAGTCATCACCGAGGTTCTCGTAGTTCTAAACGTGTCCTGTCTAATATTTAAGAATAAACTTTCATCGCTTATTCCAATTAGAATTTGCCCGGAGTGGTCAAACTCTTTGTTTATTTGTCAAGTTACATTACAACAATTTTTGAGATTGTGTTTTAGGCACAAACTATTATTTTTTTATAATGAAATATGTTACTTAAATTTCTAGGGTCTACAGGATTTTATTATATTGAATTTCTAGTATAATTTAAAAATTTAACTTATACTCAACAACCTTCTAATAAATAAATAAGTAAATACATCTTTATTGTGAACAGTTTATATTGATACATAGATAAATCAACAAAAATATAATTGACAATAATTCCAGGCTAAACTCCACACAAAATACAATACATTTAAGAAAATGGACCTCATAAGAAACAATGCCCATTTAGGGATTCCTCCACAAATTAAACATACTTTTTAGAGTTCAGAAAGTGCAATTAAACTCTTTGAATTCTGTGATTAAATCATTACAAACCATAAAAAATCCTCTGCTCTTTATTTAAGAATTTACATTAGAGAACTTGCTATGTATACATGTAAAAATACCTAATTATAAAATTGTAAAAGAATTTAAAAAGACAAATAATAATAATAATTAACAACACTAAAACAGCAAGTAATTAAAAAGCCGCACAGTCCTTTCTGTCACAAATATATACGGTATGAAGGAACAATAAAACCATTCTATTATAACGCACTATTTACAAATTAAAGATAAACGAAAAAGTGAAATCTAAAACAAAAGTAAAGTTAATAATGCCTTACAAAACATTTTTATTAAATCCTCAATATTGCCTTGTGTCTCGTGTATTTAACCATAAAATAATTTCTTTTAAGAATCTTTTATAATTTACCACTATTTAAAAATAGTAGTGTAGAAAAGCCACTCCTGGCCCCGAAGTGACGTCACCGGAAGCCACATGCCAGGCACGCAGCTTCCGGTGGGCCAGAAGTGGGGACAATAGATGTCGGGGTGGAGATGGCGAGAGCGTCGGCGGTCGGTTGAGCGAAGAGTGCGCATAAAATAGAAGTCAGTTGAAAAAGTGAAATTCGACGGTGGTAATAAAAACTCAAATAGTTGAACGAAACTAGAAGTTAGTGTAAAACTGAAATTCAACAACCGGGGGGGTTGAACTAAATTTGCGCATAAATTAAAAGTTGGTTCAAAACTGAAATTCAACAATCGGGAGTTGAACTAAATTTGCGCATAAATTAACCGGGGTTGAAGTAAAACTTCGCATAAATTATTAGTTCAAAATTGTAATTCGACGGTGTTAATAAAAACTCTAATAGTTGAACGAAAATAAAAGTCAGTTCAAACATAGCGCAGTCATAACAAGAGAGAGAAAAGGTAAATAGAAGTGTTAAGTTCCGCGGATAGAACAAGAATGAAGAATGAAACATGACGCGTCGAAATATATGCGTGACTGTAGATGTCAGTTAATGGGGGGTCTAGAGCTTCCAGCCTGTCAGATGGTGAATTAATCAATGGGGGGAGTGGAGATGGCGCTCGGTTGAACTAAAATTGCGCATAAATTAAAAGTTGGTTCAAAACTGAAATTCAACAATGGGAGTTGAACTAAATTTGCGCATAAATTAACCAGGGTTGAAGTAAAACTTCGCACAAATTATTAGTTAGTTCAAAACTGAAATTCAACAACTGGGAGTTGAACTAAATTTGCGCATAAATTAACCGGGGTTGAATTAAATTTTCGCATAAATTAAAAGTTAGTTCATGTTAGCTAAAGAGTGTACAGGAGAATGAAACAGGAATTGTCGTGAGCGCGCTTATATAAGGAAGGGTGGGGGTAAAATATGAAAACCTGCTGAACACAGTCGATAGGTGTAACAAGTTCGAAGTTGAGGAAACGTAACATTGAACGCAAAATGTTGTGAATAACACTATCGTCAACGCTAACTTGCGAAGTTCTAGCAGAGTATAACGGGTTAAAACTTAATTTCTTCCTTACTTTTGTTAAATTAGTTTTAATATTTGAAACAGAAGGTTTGGAATTACTTCGTAATATATGTTGTGTCCGCAAAAGTTTCAATTTAAACATTGCGTATCCATCACAAGAAGTATATCAGACGTGTAGAAGTCAGAACAAGACAGATGAATGAGATATAACGTCGAGCACGCGAAGGTGATTCAAACAGGACGACATGTGCTAATGTAAATGAAACTCCAGGTTAGTAGCATTTAGACTTGTATAATGAAGTTGGCGAAACGTATATGTAATGAGTAGAAAGGATGCGAACAACACAAATGCGAGTTAATTAATGGTCGTGGCGCGATGAACAATCTTCTTTTATTACGGTTATCGCGGAAGAAGATCGGTTCCGCATGAGCGCCCAAGTGGAACCTCCCGTGTTCACTCAAGCGGAACCCCCCCCCCCCCCGGTGACTAATCAAGCGGAACCCCCCCCGTAAAAAATGGAGATTAAATCCCCCCCCCGGTGTTCACTCAAGCGGAACCCCGCCGGGTCGATGACCGGTCAATGACCGGTCACGACCGGTTGCTAACCCCATCTAATTACCACACTTCACATCAAATGCCAGCCATGAACTACTATTGTTTGAATGAAACAGAATTAAACATGGCAGCCACCATGGAAAATTCTAACCTCAAACCTTGGTTTTACGTCACTACGCATGCGCCGCTCCCACTCCTTCGTTTCATTTTTATGCTGCTATAACTTGTACAGGAGTGAGCCAACTTCACGCTACTGCGCCTAGTCCTGTATTACTCACTTTAGCGCTACTGCGAATGCGCCTAGTCCTGTATTACTAACTTTAGCGCTGCTGCGAATGCAACGAGTTCTCCGAATCGGAATCACTCCACGCTATTGCGCATGCGCCGAGTCCTGTATTACTCAATTTAGCTCTACTGTGCACGGAAAGTTCTAACCTCAAACCTTGGATTTTACGTCGCTGCGCATGCGCCACCCCCACTCCTTCGTTCCATTTTTACACCGCTGTGAATTGGAGCGGATTGAAGATCGTACTGGAGTGAAATGAGTCCCCCACCACTGCGCCGATTACCCCCACCACTCGAAAACCCGAGGAGCGATACGAGCCCGATCTTCGCGTCAGTCGTCAACGAATTTTCATAGCGAAAAGTCGTTGACGACTCGGTAAGAGGTTCAAATATATAGTAGGCCTATATATTTGAACTTCTTATACTACGTTGCGTTCTTTAATGCAATGTGGTATGTGTGTGTGTGTGTGTGTGTGTGTAAATATTAGTTGTAAGTTGCACTTAATTTAAGAATTAATTTGCGCATTGCGACGTTAGTTATAAGTTGTGTTTAGCGTTAAGGTGTATTAATTTTAAGAATAATGATGGTATTTGGTTGTGTTGAATTATTTGATATTTAATAATGATGTGTTGTTAGTTTTAAGTGTTGGTATTAATAATTAATGTTGTTGTTTTGCCTTTCAGCTAGATGATAGGGGGTAGATTAAATGTAAATTCAGAAGTTCGGTTGAACTTCACTTAGAAGGGGTGGGACATCCGCAAATTGTAGGTAGCGGACTAGGTTTTTGCATTTTGTTTAGGAATATGATGGGTGGGATTAGTTGGGTGGGTGTTAGAGTTGCGTTGCTGCATTAGCTGTTCCAGTTTCCCTTCGAATTCACGGTTACTGATGGACCCGGATCGGCCCGTTACGGATGGACCCGGACGGGCCAAACAAAATTGCGTCGATGTCCCTCGCAGAACGTAACTAGTGGGTTGGGAGTGGGAACCGTTAGGCAAACAGGGTGGTGGGAACAGTTACTACTGTTCCCATCACCTTGGTTCTTTATAAGTCTTGAATGACCTTGACCCACTTTCGGAAGGGTCAATGACCGACCCCCCCCCCCGGTGTTCACTCAAGCGGAACCCCCCCCCCCCCCGTGTTCACTCAAGCGGAACCCCCCCCCCGAAAATTAAAATGCCTATAACTCGATAATGGATTAACGGATTAGGACAAGCGATACATCATTGAAAAGGTTTATGTAAGACGAACATTTCAGTTAAAGAAGAATTTAGTTATCTTATTTTAGTCGAAAGTTATGCGAATTATTTGAAATAAATACCCCCTCTCTTTTCTTCCCTCCCACCTTCCCCCTCTTAACGGCTGTTAACCCTTCTCATAAGCATACTGTTATAAAAGACGCATCGACCACGGCTAACGTTTCATTCTGTTTCCAGACGTTACGCTGCGAACTGCGAACAGAACTACCACGATGTCATCCCTGCCGACTACAACTTTCACTACAGCCTGCTCTTCTATTACAAGTTCAACTTCTACTTCTACTACGTCTTCAACTCCAGTCAAGAAAACTCTTTGCTTGAAAAATGCTCCCGACTGGTATAAGTGCAAGCTAGAGCTTTGTGTTTCTCCCCCATTATTTTTAACACTCTAAGTCTCGTGATCTACTTTTCTGAGGCCGTTGTACAGTTACATGACCTCTCCGACTTGTATTGTTTGCCGGTGTAGCTTCATATAGCGTGTAAAGAATGGTTCCTAATGAAATCTCATCAGCATTCAAAGACAGAGACTGTTGTTTTGCAAGTTAATTAGTCTTGAAATAATGAAGTAGGAAACGTATATGTAATGAGTAGGAAAGATATGAACACCGCGAATGCGAGTTAATTAATGGGAGATTAAATCCCCCCCCCGTGTTCACTCAAGCGGAACCCCCCCCCCCCCGTGTTCATTCAAGCGGAACCCCCCCCCCATAAAAATGGAGATTAAATCCCCCCCGAAAATTAAAATGGCTATAACTCGATAATGGTTTGATCGATTACGACAAGCGATACATCATTGAAAACGTCTATGTAAGACGAACATTTTAGTAAAAGAAGAATTTGGTTATCTTATTTGAGTTAAAAGTTATGCGAATTATTTAAAATAAATACCCCCTCTTCTTCCTTTCCTCCCACCTCCCGGATCAATAATCAGTCACGGCCAGCTGTTACCCCTCTCATTAGCATACCGTTATAAAAGCGGAGCAAGCGTTGTTCACTCCTCATTCCGCTTCTACACGCCACTCTTGTTGTTTCGTCTCTGCTCTTTACAATATTACTTGCTTTAAAAATGCCTCCTCGTCTTAGTGAAAATTTCAGTTCTTCCGAAATTTCTGATGTTTTTGAACAACCTGAAGACACTTTAAATAACGACAGTGACAGTGAAGATGATGATGAAGATGATTATTATAGCGTTAAAATTAGTGAAGAACTGAAAATTATAGCAACTGATCCACAATTCCCATTCGATACAATAGAAAAATTCATGTCTGAAGCTCATAAATGGTTGGATTCAGGATCTTACGTACGAATCGGCTCTTTTATATTGTATGATGATTGTAATTCTTTTCTTGTAACACCAAATGATAGAGACCGCATGCGGCAGTGGGCTCAAACAATGAAGGAGTGCTACGAACAAGGTGTTGATGTTGACGGCTATTTTACAGCGCAAGTGGTTTAATAACCAAATTACCCTTCCCCCACCCTACACCTTATCCCTTCCCAATCCTTATTCCTTCCCCCCTCCCCATTTTTAAAACTCATAAAAGGCGGGCTATGAACCTCCAGGTTTCTAGTCTGTACTTGCACCTTGTGCCGTCAAGATGCTTACCACTTTGTCTTTTAATAGTATTACAGGCACTGAGCAGAAATTCTATAGAAAATTTTGTTCTCTACTTGATAAACCGCAAAAGCTACCACCAAATACTTTCACCTACAAGCTACCTCTGATGGACAAGGATGATGTAAGCAAAATACCATTAGTCCAAGCGAAATTTCTGGAAGAAAAAAATCTTGTTTATGTAAGAGAAGTGTATCATAATGAATATTCAAAAAGATTGGCTTACGAATTCATTAAGGAACATGCAGGACGTGAAAAAAAAACAGTATCAAGGACCATTTTATTTATATATTTTTGAGAATGGAGCTAGTGTAACGGTAGAAATAAGTATCAAATTAATGTAATTCTCCCTATCAAATTTGTGGGGTGAGGGTTTGAAGTAGATTTGCGCATAAATTAAAAGTTAGTTCAAAACTGAAATTCAACAATTGTTGGTCGAACTAAATTTGCGCATAAATTAACCGGGGTTGAATTAAAAGTTCGCATATCTTCCTATCAAGTTTATGAGGTTAGAATTTTGTTTTGCTGTTTAGTTATTGAAATAGTATTTGTATAAGGAAAATTCATATTGAAATACATGTTGTAATTTAGTCGTAGAGATGTGTACTGTACGAAAGCTGGATTTATAGTGAGTCGGCGCGACAAATGAACTTGTATTTATGCAGATTGTTAAAATGGAATAAAGAGATGATAGTAGCAAAACGCTCGAAGTATAAAGTGTGAATAATGTTATATAAAGAAATAATAGTTAAACAAGGAAAATATTGAAAATTCAAACTGGTATTAAAAATATAAATGGACAATTAATTTTGTAGAAGGTTAATATTTTGTTGAAAACGTTTGATTTCCTTGGGTAGTGAAGAAGAAGAAGATGAAATAGTGGTGGGGGGAACCGTTATAAAAGCGGGACCGTGAGAGCCCATTTCATTTCTCGGCGAAATTTCGAAGAGTAAACATCTCAACATGTATCATTGCGATAAATTCTCGGAATCGTTTCACGATGAAATTCTATTAGACTGTCATAAAGAACTAATTCACAACAACGCAGAAGAAAAACAAGAAGAACAAGAAGAACAAGAAGAACAAGAAGAACAGGAAGAACAAGAAGAAATAACAGCAACATCTTTAACTACTTTACCGAATCTACAAGTATTTGCTTTACCCGGTAAGGTAGTAATGCATCATAAGATTCAAAATGAAAACTTGAACATAGAAGAATTTATTAGAGAAGCAAAACCAATCGTAAGTAAAACTTTAAAAGAAGAATTGAAAAGATTAAACTTTCTTAAATTTAGTTTACTACTAGAAGCTATGTTTATAAATGTACAAGAAGAATTATCACCAAGAGGATTCATAACAAAAAACCGAACCATCATGGAAAGTTCAAACATTGATTCAATAGTAGAGAACTGTATAGAAGAAATATTAACCAAAATTCAGGAACACGAAGGAAGAGGATCCGGATGGAGTCTTTCAAGTATTGAAGGATTAGATATAAGAGTTCAAAAACATGGATATGGACTAAGGGGATCTAGTTACATTCCTTTGCCTAAAAGAATTGAAGATACAAAATCTTGTATCAATGTTAGAAATGCAGACAATGAATGTTTTCGTTATGCAATGACAGCTAAATTTGTACCAAATAATGCGTATAGACCTGACCAGGAATATGAAAATCAAAGAAATAAGTACAATTTTCAAGGAATTACTTATCCTGTATCACTAGAAGATATATCAAAATTTGAGAAGAAAAATCCCGGTACATCTATCAATGTTTTTGCATTAGATAGTTCAAACAAAGTGTATCCTTTACGTATTGCAAAAGAAGAGCTACCAGATCATACGGATTTACTACTACTAAATCGAGGAGATGTGTCTCACTATGTGTACATAAAGAAATTCGACTCACTTGTTAATAAGCAGCTTTCTAAAGATCGACACAGAAAGTTAATTTGCAAGAGATGTTTCAATTTTAAACGAGATGGACTACACGGAAGAGAATGGTTACAAGAGCACAAAAGATTGTGTAACAATAATTATGAAGCAAAGATTACTTTACCTCCGCAAAGCAGAGCATTCGTTTCATTTGAAAAAGTTCATCATCAATACCGTATCCCTTTAGTTGTGTATGCGGATTTTGAATCAACACTTGTTCCAGTTGAAGATGGAAATTTTGAAGCAAGAAAAAGTGTAAAGTATCAAAAGCACAAACCAAACAGTTTTTGTTTAATGGTCAAATCAACATTATCAGAAGAACATTTAAACAGATATGGATTAACTTCGAAACCTCTAGTATACCGTGGTGAAAATGCGGAAAAAATATTTCTTGATAATTTATATTCAATAGCTGGAAATGCACAAAGATTATATACAAATATTGTACCAATGAAACCGATGGACGAAGAAGAAGAAATTCAACATGAAAATGCGACTCGCTGTTTCTTGTGCAAAAATGATTTTACTATTGAGAATTATAAAGTTAAAGATCACGACCACCTCACAGGTTATTACAGAGGTGCTTCTTGTAATAAATGCAACTTGAGCTATTGTTTACCACTATTTATTCCTGTGGTTCTGCATAACCTCAGTGGGTACGACGCTCATTTTATAATACCTGAACTAGGAAGAGACGACGGTAAAATCGATGTGTTAGCTGAAACTTCAGAAAAGTTCATAAGTTTTTCCAAAGAAGTTGGAAACCTCAAATTAAGATTCTTGGACTCCTACCGATTTAAGGCGTCGAGTTTGTCCAAACTTTCTGAAAACCTAAGGAAACAAGATTTAATCGAAACGAAGAAGATTGTAAACAACGACAAACTGGATCTGGTACTTCGGAAAGGTGTAAAGAATTGTAAAGTTTTCTTAAACTCTCAATTCTTTCCGTATGACAATTTGAATGTCATGTTCAGCAAAAACCGTTTTTCCATTTTATACGATATGTATGCAAGATTTCAATCGTCATATTATGGAAAGACTAATACACCACTATTATCGCCTGACCAGTATTATTCCAAGGCTCCGATAATTGTAATCGATTGTTCAAAACAAAATGAATCGGTAACATCATCAAGTGTCGATCATTCGCAAGATGAGTTCTACTAACGGAGAAGAAAATACACCTCTAATGGATGAGAATAGTTCAGATATAGAAAAACAAGTTGAACGAGAAATGGACGAGTTCCTCAAATTTAACAAACATAAGAAGAGAGAAGAAGAAAAAGAAGAAGGAGAAGCTGAAAAAGATGTAAAACGAAAAAAGGTTGAAGTTAACATTACAACTAATATTTTAACAGAAGTATTTCTTCGGATTTTCTACCCCATTTCTTCATGCATGACGAAAAGTATTTCAGTTGGAATTTTAAAATCATTGGATTATTCACCGATTGTTATTTTAAATCATGGAAATAAAATGGTTACATTCACTGAAACTTCTTGGGAATCATTTATGAAACATTTACATCTTTTGGAATGTTATTTGAGTAACAACACATTTGGAAGAAGAACAAGATTAAGTTTATTAGAATCAAATATTGAAGTTGATATAGTGAAACATCGTGGGGGACAAATTGTTCGCTTCAGAGATTTAACTACACACAATGTTAAATTATATTTCACTAAAGAAGAATTTTACACTTTAAGTTGTACTACCGGTCCCGTCACCAGATATTTGAAACAACTAATATTTTCAAGTGCAATAATCAAAGACTATCTAATCGATACATTGGACAGACAACCTTTCGTTCCAATTTTATACGGTCCCGTGGATACTTCAATTTTTAATCGAATACCTCAATAAGTGGATATGTGGAGACAATTGAACAACTATCACACCAACTTTAATATCGACGAAGAAGCGCAAGAAGTTAAAGAAGAACAATCGTGTTTGTAATACAAGTCAGTTGCTGACGAGACTTCATCATGAACAAACGGGTTTCGTTTTCTAATGCGCCACATATAATGGAAGTTAAAAAAGGTATAATTGAATTTCAAGCTTTTCGAGGAAATGATGGAAATTCTATTATAAAAGAATTAGTAATTTTGGATATGAACACATCTGTAGTTTATCATTACTTAATCAAACCTCCATTACCATTCAATAGACTAACAACTAAAGCGAAAGTTACAAACAAATGGTTGTACAAACATTTTCACAACTTAAGATGGGATGAAGGTTTTATTAATTATAACATGATGCCGCACATTATGAATCATTACTGCAAAGAGTTCAAAACTATCTACACAAGAGGATTGGAAAAAGCTAATTGGATACAATCATTTACAAGCAACGAAGTGATAAATGCAATAATAGATAGAGATTTTCAATGCTACTTCAATGAACTTTGTATTTCATCAAAGAGTTTTAAACATCGAAGGTCACAGTGCGCTTTGAAGAATGCCTACCGCTTAAATAATTTCCTTCAACAGAATGGTGGGGGTAATGTCGGTAGTAAAAGTGAGAGCGCTACCATGACGCAGCATGAGTATTACTCGAACCTCCAAAGAGACAACATCTCCGACGGACATTATTATTAACAAGAAGTTTAACAAGAAGATTAACAATAACATCAAGATGGCATCGCAGAACTTTCTTCAAATTTGGTTGATCAATTCAACGCTCATTCAAAATCAACAATCTTACCGACGAAGAAATGTTCTGAACTAAAAGAAGAAAAACATTACATCATACATACAATCAAGAAGATGGACACTTCAATTGGTGATGCTATTAATTGCACATTGAGCGAGGCGCCATATACAGTTGGTGACGAACCGAAGTTTCAAATCTTCCTACCGAAACGGTTTGTACAACTTCTACAAAATGAAGATCTTCGAGTTATTCAACCTGGCGCACTCTATTTAGTTTCACACGGACCGAGTGGAAACAACTCAACTGAACTAACTATTCATGTAACACCTACTACTAACTAGTTTGTACATAACATTGTAATGGTTTCTCAATAAAGATGATATAAAACAAAAAAAAATAAAAGAAGCAACATATTGTTATGTCTTTGTACATAGCAATATGCTGCTTTTTTTAAAAATTCCACGGGATGACCTTGACCAATTTTGTGTGTTAATAAAAGTGAAAATCAACAGTCTACGACTAGCTTTCGTACCGTACACATCTCGCTCTCTATAACTAAATACAAAACTTCAACATGTCCCTAAAGGTCAAGTGTGCATCTTACGATACCAACACCATTACGAGTTTTGAACAACTTGAAGATTTAACCAACGAAATGCGAGTTTTACTTACCGGTGGTTATCACTTAACTGTTGATGTTAGTGCTACTAATGTAAGGATGTTTACTAAAACAAAATACTGCGATGATGAAGTATTTCTTTCTACACAACCTACAACATCTTCATCGCCGACTGGTCAACATAACATCAAGTTCCACAAGTACTACCAATGTTAAATAACTTTTAACAAATAAAACTAAGGAATCACGTGATCAATGTCAAGTTGATAAAAAGGGTGTGATACTTGGATAACTAATCATTCTCTTCCCAACTCTCGCTGCGTCAACACCTATTTTTAAAGATGTTATACAGAATGATGATTGAACTTGATGGAAAGATTTATGGAAAAGATTACAACACCGTTGAACAAATGACAGAAGATTTAGAAATATTAACCCGAGAAGGATATCAGGCTAAATTAATTTTAAAATTTCCTGAAGTACATCCACTATCGACTGAAGAACTTATCGCTATGGCTAAAGCGGAGAGAGAGAAAAAGTCTGAAGAAAACAAACAGGAGAGAGAGAAAAAGTCTGAAGAAAACAAACAGAAACAAACTTCTTAAGTATCAATTTTCCTTACATTAGTAAGGTATAATTTTTATAACTTCGTTTGGATGACCTTGAAATTACCCCCACCACTTTTTGTAGTACATAAAACTGACTATTCAACACTATACACTCTTATTCTTTCACTGGACTCAGCAGCGTCAACATGGAAAAACCAAATTACAAGTACGAACCTCGTTACTGTTGTGAACAACAGCGTACAGATTTAGGACCAATGATGGTGGACGGGTTAGCTTGCACTAAGTGTGAATTTTTCGGATCTTGTTACTGCAAATGCAAAACAAAACAACTACCGCCACCGGAATTGCGAACTTTCAAATTTTACAAATCAAGATATTTTCATACATGCTGTCCTCAAAGATGTTTCAAATTTCATCCTCTCGATCTAGCTCATTGTCAACGCACCAAGTCTCATCAAGATGGTTTTGTACACATATGATAAAAAGATGTAAATACAGGTCGGATTGTTATTCAGATCCTGTTGAACCATCGAATGTGTAATTTCAGTTTTACACTATTTTTTAAACCTTCAATTGGACGACCTTGAGATTTCCCCCACAATTGGTTTTTTTTTAGATTTCCCCCCACCATAAGTCTTTTAGATTTCCCCCACCATTAGTTTAAGTTTTGTATCTTATTGAATCCACCTTTGAATTATTTCACTTCCAACATTCTAACTAACAACATGGGAACACCTTTCGTCAGGTTTCAACATATAATAACTGAGAGGGAAGAAATGGAAGAATTGTTTCAAAACTTGCTTGCTATAATGGATAGATATTATATGAGATGGATCAGAATTGATGTTCAATATTTACGTCCTGGTGAATTATCTTCATCATCACAGAGTGAGGAGGACGAGGCAAATACTCCAGCTAAGATATTTGAATTAAAAGACGAAGAAGAAGAACTTAGCTTTTTATTTAATCATAAGCTCGCCGTTAAATAAGCCCCCTCCCTTGGCGGCGTTCCTCATTTACTCGCCGACTCTCCAACGATGAACAACTCTCCATTGGCCCGAATGAATTCTAGTTTTGAAATAAACTCTAAAGAAGAGTTACAAGCTATTTTTAATATTTTACAAGAAATTGTAGATAATTTTACAACTATCAAAATGAATTTGGAAATAACATACGATTGTCCTATTTGTGATAAGGTTGAAAGTTCGGATGAAGACAGTTTACTAAATCTAACTCCTGCACCATCTGACACTACTGACGGTAATAATGAAGAGCAAAATCTTTCCCCCACCACTTCTTTGTAATTCATCTTTCCCCCACCACTTTTTTATTTAACTAACATTTCTCGCTTTCACTCCTCATTCCGTCTTCGACTTTTGTACTATCAACATAGCTTCTTTTAAAATTTCAAACACTAACACAATCATGATGGATATGATGGATGAAGTTCCCTTTGTAACTAGAATGGAAGAGGATAAATTGAAATTGGAAATTAAACGATTGGAACGGGAAAACCAACTCGAGATACACTGTATTACGTTTCTTCAAACTTGTCAAATACGTCATCTGGGGACTCTGCCTTTACCTTATCCTCGTCGTCGGCGTTTACTTTTACAACTCCGTATTTCATCACAAAAATTCAACCTGTATTGCACATTGATTGTATTTGTTTTTGCACATTGATTGTATTTGTTTTTACGAATAAAGTTCAAAAGAGTCTTCTACCTATCCCGCTATCACCGGGTAGTTCAACTCTCAGAACTATTTCCTGTGGTAGCAGGATAGGCTTTTTTAAAACTTACTCAGGATGACCTTGACATACTTTCCGTACCCCACATTATCAAGTTGAATTTCAGTTTTGTACTTACTTTTAATTTATGCGCAATTTTAGTTCAACCGAGCGCCATCTCCACTCCCCCCATTGATTAATTCACCATCTGACAGGCCGGAAGCTCTAGACCCCCCATTAACTGACATCTACAGTCACGCATACATTTCGACGCATCATGTTTCATTCTTCATTCTTTTTCTATCCGCGGAACTTAACACTTCTATTTACCTTCTCTCTCTCTTGTTATGACTGCGCACTGTTTGAACTGACTTTTATTTTCGTTCAACTATTAGAGTTTTTATTAACACCGTCGAATTACAATTTTGAACTAACTTTTAATTTATGCGAAGTTTTACTTCAACCCCGGTTAATTTATGCGCAAATTTAGTTCAACTCCCAATTGTTGACTTTCAGTTTTGAACCAACTTTTAATTTATGCGCAAATTTAGTTCAACCCCCCGGTTGTTGAATTTCAGTTTTACACTAACTTCTAGTTTCGTTCGACTATTAGAGTTTTAATTAACACCGTCGAATTTCAATTTTGAACTAACTTCTATTTTATGCGCACTCTTGACTCAACCGAGCGGCGACGCTCTCGCCATCTCCACCCCGACATCTATTGTCCCCACTTCTGGCCCACCGGAAGCTGCGTGCCGTGGCATGTGGCTTCCGGTGACGTCACTTCCGGGCCAGGAGTGGCTTTTCTACACTACTAAAAATGTTTTTACATAGCTTATATAAAATTCTGGAGACAATAAAAGAAGTATGTTTGAGTAAAATGTGTTTAGTTTTTGTACAAAACATGAACCTGTATTTCTTAATTTCATTCTTCACTCTAAAAAACTTTCGCTAATTTCCTAAACATTTGACAAGAAATATTTCCTGTAAACAAAGACTCGTACTTACCTATTCCTTAAATAATAAAAAAAATATTTTTATGGTTACAATTTAATTTATACTAGTGACACGTTTATTAATTTTCTGCAAAAATCTACTTAGTATCCGGGACTTTATTACTGACGTTCAAAAAATTATTTAAACGATGTGCATGATTCATTTAGGACGATTCTTAGATATTATTGATTGATTACTTTGATAAGTTTTCAGTATTAATTTTTACATAGCCACTTCATCATTGTGATGTCACTTCGGATCAAACAAACTACTTAGAAATTAAAATCTAATATACACTTAGTATATGTCTAGGTTCTATATGTCTAGTTTGGTTATAATTTTGAAATAAAAATCAATACATTTAGTAAAGCGATTGTTTTCATGAAGAAAACTAAACTGATATTCGGCTTATTAATGAAAATATTCACAAAATATATAGGGGTCGTCCATAAATTACGTCATCTGAAAATAGGGGGGGAGGGTCCAGATTGAAAATGACGGTAAGGTGATGTGCTAGGGGGGGGGGGGTCGGATTTGATATGACGTCATTTTAAATATGATGTTTTATATCAAATTTTAACAGTAAAACAATGATAAATTCTAACACAACTCAACTATTATAAAATAATTATCTATAAAATACATTAGACTATTTAAAGGCGTTGTTTTATAGTTTATTTTTCCATTGAGGAAGTCATTTTGGCTTTATTTCTGAAGGTAAATTCAGATTTGATTGGTCAATCTTTTTTTGTTTATCATGTAGCGTTTAAAAAGCGTTATTTTTACTTAAAACGGAGGTTTGTTAAAAATGACGTCATTTTTCCAACGGGGGGGGGTCAGAAAAATTATGATGATAGGATGATTTTAGGGAGGGGGGGGTCCAAAAATGGCCAAAAAGCTATGACGTAATTTATGGACGGCCCCATAGTAACGACTAATATAAATTACAGTAAATTAGTATCGTGGTTCTAACGAGACCTCTGCCCCATTTTTACACTTAGCACTTATTTTAAAACGGGGTTTCATTGTTGAAATCAAACCAATTAGTTGGGACTAGCATTCAGTTTATTCAACTGTTATATTTCCTAGTTGGTATTACTTACAACTAGACTGTCCAGAGTATTTGTACTGGCTTCCAGGTACAATACCATAGCCAGGATATTAAATTTAATGAGTAAGTTTCCAAACACCTATCCATAGTTTGTTCATAAACTGCATAATGAAAATACACGAACACTACGTTTAAGAACATTTCATGTAAAAAGTTTGCTTTAATAGAACACATAGTTCCAGTGCGACTGACGCATACATCACATTATATATGTTTACCAAAAGACGGAGGAAATGTATAGAAGTCTAATAAACTATACAGCCCTATGTGTAACTGACTCACTGACTCACTTATATGGGATACGAACTTCTGACGTAACGATTTAACCTAGAGACTTGAAATTTGGCATACGTCTAGCCTGAATGGTCAGTACTAAGTATAAAATCTTAAACTTGCAAATTTATAGTTTTAACCTACTAAAAAAATTCAAAATGGCGGACTTCCGAAATTGTAATTTTAGTTTTTTGGCTCTAGCGGCCAAACGCTTCGTTCTATCTAAAATCTGAGAACAATATTACGATAGGGAATTTAATTTTCTACACTTTTGGTCCTTTGACATGTTATCGTATCTCGCACCGTTAAGCCTCCAGAGCGTTTTTAATGAAATGCCGTTTTCTGTTTTCGGGCTCTAGTGACTAAACCAATGGTTGTAAAAATTTTCTTAAGGTTTATTTCGATAGATCTTTTTAATATCTACAATTTTGCCCTTTATATATTTTGCCGTATCTCTACTAGTTTACTCACAAAATACATTTTCACTTTTTCCGGATTTTTTAACATAAGTAGTGGGAAATTGCCGGTTCTGGAACAATAGAGAAATCGTAATTTTAGTCCGGACGAGCAAGAAACCTGAAATTTGGTACACACGTAGTTTGTATGGTCAATACAAAGGGAAAATCACAAAACATTGAGTTTTCAAATTTTAACCCCCTAAAGTTTTGTATGGTAAAATCTATACACATGTAAGTATAGAATCAGTATGGATTTTATATAGTAGAATATAGTATAGAATGTAAAATCCTTACACCATGTAAGGCTTTTTCTAAATACGCTGTAAATTTTGAACGAGAGGTCCTATCTTGAATCTGAGGGATAGTTCATAGTCAGGAATTAGACACTCTATAAGTTTAGTCCTGTGAAATTTTGCCGTATCTCACTCCCTTCAACCTTAAAAAGGGGCGTACTTTCAACATGTCCATTTTCTTTCACAAAAATCTCGCTATTTTAATATTTTTTATTTACTAATATTGCACACGGATGCTTGAACTTTAGTACATTTTATAATCTCAAATAGATCTTACCATAGTGGCAGCCATTGACCAATTTCTATTATAATTAAGTCTAATTTTTTTAACACAAAATTCTTAAAAGTAAAGTGTTGTAAATTACTTTATTCTGCCAAATTTACTTCAATATTAATATTTATTTTGTTAGTATTATATTCTATTTTGACGCTCTACAAGTTCGTTCCTATGCAATTTTGCCGTATCTTACCTTCTTCACCCGTAAAGAGGGTCGTACTTTCACAATATCGTAATTCTTTTACCAAAATTGCTCTATTTCAATATTTATCGTTTACTTTTATGACACATACATGCCTCAAATTTTATGTATACTATGAATATATTAATTTCTTACTATAGAAGCAGCCATTTGCCGATTTTAATCCAAGAATAGTAAACAAACCGAAAACACTAAATTATTACACTTTTTATGTAGGCTACAGTTTTTGGTTATTTTGTTGAACGCAGTAAAGATACGGCCATGCCGATATATTTTTTTGCAGCATTATATTATTTTTAGATGCTCTATAGGATGGGCCTTAAGATTTTGTAGCATTTCACTCTCTTCGCCCCAAAAAGGGGCGAATTTTCAATATTCTTTCACAAAAATTGAGGTTTTTTAATATTTTTTATTTATTGTTATGACACTTAGATGAATTAAACTTAGCTACACACACACACACACACCCTGAGCATTAAATAAAATATATTAAACGAAAGTACAAATTTGAACTTTAAATATCAAGAGAATATCTTAATTACTTTAGATTTCCTGAACTATTCAACTAAGTCAGAGAAGATAAGGATAGAGTTGGGGTGGAGGCCTCAACTAGCCTGTTCAGTTCTTAAGACTTAGAAGAATTAACGAATTCGGGGCAACCCCCAAAGGGGGCATGGGGGCGGAGCCCCCATCGAGCCGTAGGCGAGTATTGGTATACACTTCCTGTCCGGCCAAGTGGCCAGGAAGACGTAACGACGCTTCACTCCCAACTCACTAGTTATGATTGTGGTATGAAATAAATCATTCACAGTTTTTTATAGTGTATCCAGTTATAGTATACCGTACATTTTGTGGTAAAATGTATTGGTTGTATACTAAATTGTTTTTAATTCAAATGAAAAGAATCCTTTATTTATCTTTTAATTTTTGTCTCTATACAAGGCATTGTTCAGGGTCCGATATAATATATTTTTCTTTTTTCTACCGTACCCCTAAGCGGCTCTTCGTGATCCACTGATGGGTACACTGGTTACACGCGTAACACATGTTACTGGAACCGTTGCCTAAATAATAGACAGCATTCGTTTTAATTTTCATCAATCTATAATTATTACGTTAATGATATATTTAAATTATTTGAAATTATTACAAAATTTATTATTTAGTCACACAAAGATGAAACAAAGTTTTTTTTTAACACTTATTACATTTGAGTTATTTATTTAACACTCACGTATGTTTTGTGCCAAGTAAATAAACAATTTCTACCTAAGATTGTAAAGAAATTTTTAAATAATGCCATTGGCATCTACAACCAATAAACAATTAAAATTTACATTTATAAAGTTGAAAAGTCTAACGAGCTCACAAAAGTATTTCCAGGACATCCATAAGATTGTCTGGAACAATTCTCAGATATTCTTGGCCATCCGCATCTGAGATTGCCTCAGGCGACTAGTAGTCTCAATCTTGTAAATATCACGATTTTGCTCATATTTTGACTTCTTGGAAAACTTTATCCACAGTTACAAAGTAATTTCACAAGGAACAACTAACCTTTTATGTTTTCTTGTTCAACCAATACCAAATTAAAACAACAATGGTTATAAATACTTAAATTCATATTTTGACTAATATTGTTATTTTATCTTTTTTATTAGTTTCAACCATAAAAAAGTTCTTGAAATGGCTTTATACTTTACATTCAAATATACATAGATTATACTAAATCCTAAAATATTGTTACAAGAGGTATCTTGTCGGCAGAAGTGGTCCTAAAATTATCTGCATTACATTTGACGCATATCCTCCGTAACCATTATAAGTTAAAAATTCAAAATATTAAATATTTTGATTTTTAAGCTTTTTTTAAAATAGTTTTAGTTAAAATTGTTGAATATAAAAAATAGAGATCAAAAAATGCCAAAACCCTCTTTTGACCTTTTTAAAACCCCATAAAACCCTGTTCGTGGTTCCCCATAAAAGTAAATCCACTAAAACTTCATAAAAAGATGTTTTGGGATAAAATTTTAACTGTGAAGTAACCAGTGGTTTATTTAGTTAGGAGTGAAATTTACACGCAAAACAGAAACTCTTTGATCCCTAATTAGGATTCGAGAATTCCTGCTATGCACCTCACAGAAAGTTTTTCTATCTTTTGATTATGCGTTTCATTTTTTTTACTTTAAATTAATAGTTAAAGTAATCAATTGTATTCAAGACACATTCTTCATCGACAAAGACATTAAGCTATATTATCTTTGGGTATTTTTTCGTACTTATTTAGTACATGACAACAAATGTAATGATTTTGTACTATGTCCCTAATTTCTTTATTGATATCCCTAATATTTTGGATAAAGGTTTAAATCCCTCATAATTTAAATATTTCATATTAACAATATTGACATTTTTATAATATACATGATTTTTATAAAACAATAGAAATAATAAAAGAATTAAAAAATTTTCTTGTAGTAAACAAAAATTTTTAACTTATTGAATAAATAAATTTACAACCACACAGCAAAGATTTTTTTATTGATAAATTATGTTAATTGTATTGCATTTTTTTATTATTTTACAGTGCCAAAACTAATACAAACATACGTATTATGAACCTCAAAATCTCCTGATAAACTTAGCATAAAAGTAAACAAGGCAAAAATATACATAAAAAATAACAAACTAATAAATACAGAGATTTTTATTGTTCTTAATTAATAGCGCATAAAATAGTTCATCACACAACCAAATGAACATTATAATCACTGATTCATTGACTTACGTTTCTATAACTATAAACATGTATAAATAACTAATCACTAGGTATGAACCACTTGGTAATTTTGCTATCCAGAAGGCATTTCTATTAAGAGAAACAATGTAAAAAAAGTTACCTTCCTAGTTGTTGAGGCTCTTGCCTACCTTTAGTATGTCCAATCCATACACCTTCTTCACCATCCCGACATCAATGTTCGATGAAGATTTATGGTTTGAGTTACGCGTCGCCCTGTTGGACTTCTTCTCTCTATCCATCCACGTCAATGACAATGAGTGATGGATGATGTTGTATACATACAACTTTTTACTCTCTATATTCCGTTTCTATACATAACAATAAATGCTTTCTCATAGATTAATTTCGGTTGAGCGTATCTGGAAAACATTATTTTATTATTGATAGCTGAAATATCAAACTTTTAAATTGTTTAGTAAATTTAATGTTTTGCCATTCAAATATTTCTTTCTTAGCTTTTAAGTTGGAAATTACATTGGCCTTAACACTACATTAAATTTTATTTGATTTTTTTCTCTATGCATTTACTATCATCGCACTCTTCTATGGAGTATATAGATTTGCTATGAACATAACTTGTTACCTTCTTTTCAAAATCTTTCCAGATCTTCTAAACTATAATTTTAACTTTTTTGGCAGATTATTGTTATTGTTTGTAATAAATTCCCTTTGTTCCCTTGATCATTTGTTTCATAGATGCTAAGTGATCGTAGCCAAAAAGGTTTCAAAACTCTTTCCTATGGTTTGTGGCAGTTATTTTTTTTTCATTAGAATAATTTATAAAAACAAAAAAACGTAAATTTATTTTTATAAACATCATAATTAACCGCGTTTCTTTATCAATAACTCTACCGGTGGGTTCAAATTCCTGAAAGTTTGAGGTTCCAAACATTTGTCTCCAATATTCTGATTTACCAAAATTATATTAAAATTTTAACAATATTAAAGTTTTGAAACAACGGAAGAAGTAAACACCTAATATAATACACTTAGGTCCGTATAAGACACGTAGTTTCGTTTGGAACTTTTCGTAGATGTCCTTGGTAATCCTGAGCTAAGATTGCCTACAGTGCCGAATGGCCTGAACACTGTTTGTGTAGGGTAAACAACGCCGGCAACACAGTCTTATCTCGCATTTGGCTTCTTCTAAAACATCCTCGGATTTACTTAAAATTGCCTTGGGATTTTTAACTTAACCTTAGTTTCACAGAAATGTAACTGGTAACATTTATCATTGTAATATTTTCAAACAAAGTTTTATATTTTAACTCTTAATGTTTTTGTGTCCTTTTACGCTAGTTGTATTGTGTTTTTCTTTTTATTAGCAGACCAAACCGTTTTATTTCTACGTAAAATTTATATTTTAACAAAGTATTTATGGAGCATGTGTTTCTTATAAAAAAAATTAATAAAGATACAAACTTCAAGTGTGAGTGAAGAATAATAGTGATTAAATTAAAATTATTCAACTATAATTACAATTTTATAATTACGTACAATTTTCATAAATTTGGACATAACATAAATTTTTTATTTTTTTTAATTTATAATATAGTTGAATGTATTATTTTGAACTATAATAGACTTAAACCTACTACCCTTAGTGTTTAAACATATGATGTGTTACATACTGCCACATTAGGCACGGAGGTCTAAGGGAGGGCTGGGTTAGTTAGATGGAAATTTTTACTTTCAATGTAAGTCAGGATAACTTGAAAAAGGAGGAGTGTCTTATTTCCCGAAATGTATAGTAGTTTGAAAGGTCTATTAAATTTTTAAAAATTTCTAAAATAATTTGTTATTTTAATTTCTAATTTCATCGGAATAGATTTGATAAATAATGTCACTCTTAGTTCAAGTGTAATGTGTACAAGCAAGTAATGTATAAACCCTATGAAGAATGCAAAAGAGCAACACATTGCATCACCAGATCAAAGGAAATATTTGCGGTAACTTTTAATCGTACTCGCACGTGGGGACCCGATAAAGTTTTACCTTTCAAACCTATTTATTACAGTTTTTATTTATTTTTATTTATGATCTTACATTAATACAAGTATTGAATGTGGCATGAAGTAAATAGATTATAGATTATATATATATATATATATAACTTTTTATAATTATAATATTTATGACGCAAGTCTGGTTAGGTTAAGTTCGAGCTACGTAATGGGGATCATTCGATTTTTGGAAGGTTTAAGTGAAAACCAGCAAGATTGTAAACACACTCGTCCAAGATATATTGTTTTATAAATATTTTTGAATTTGTAGATTTCTATAATGTCTGCGGCAGTTGTGTGAAAAATTCGATTCCTGTGTAGCTGGGTTTTGTTTAAAAAATCTTCTAGTGTGTTGTACTGACGAGTTTACATTTCTACTCCTGGTAAAGTACGAATGATTATGATCAGATTTTTGTCAATTGCATATGAGATAGTTTCGAAAATAAAAAGGGACGGAACGGTAAGTATTTGAAGTTTTAAAAGTTTTTGTTCCAAGAATATCTAGGTTTAAGCCTAGATATGTTTTAATGAGCCTGCTTGTTTTTTATTTATTATTTTCTGAATTGTAAAAATTCTTTTGAGATTGGATTTGCTTGACAGACCCCGGAGCATTTTTGAATATTTTATATGACTTTCAATCAAAGTAAAATACACTAACTTACAAAGAGCGATATTTTTAAAAACATTTAGATTCATTAATAAAAACATATTTAAAGTTAACATTGAAGCTAATTTATCGTCTTGAAGCTACCTTCTTTTAAAGTAATATTATATTTACTTTTCAAAAGTATCAATCAGGAATATTCAAGTCAAATTTTAATCGTTTAGAATAATAATGTATTAGCTTAATAACTGTGACCTTTCAATACAGCGGTAAATACAGAGATAAAATTGATTTTTAAGCAACATTTGTAATAATTGAAATATGGAAATGCAGTTTAATTCTGATGCTTTAAAAATACATCCATACAATACACAATAATTGTTAAATCGTATGCATAAATTATTTGATTGGACTGGAAGTGTTTTTTTAAATAGTCAAAAGAAAAAAAATATTTCACGGTAATATTAAATTTGTATTTTGCAGAGAAAGACACGAACGAAAAAGATTATAACGAGGGTTTGGTGTGAGGGTTTAATTGCTCAACAACCCGTCGTTTATTTAGTTGGGAGAGAATTTCACACCTAGCAAAAACCCTTTGATCTCTAATTGAGATTCGTAAATGTATGCTTTGAACCTTTTTAAAAACGTTCTCAAAGGTTTATTACGCTTTTTGTTATCTTTGCATATCGATAAAAACATGAGTTAACTGTATAATAGTCATTATGGAATGTTCGTTGGCCGTGTCATTAATAAAAAAATTGATTTATATTTAGTGAACGGTTAGTTTAAAACTAAGTTTTATTTAAGTAGGAATAAAAACTAGTAATAAATCACAATACTTTATCACAAGAAATACTATTATTCTTTCTAAAAATAACAGATTATATTCCAATTTTTTTTTTTCTAATAAATAGCAATATAGTGACTTTGGCATCTAACATTGATTACTCAGATTAAGATTTATGGCTAGCATTTTCTTGTCGATCTTTTTTCTTCTTATTCACTCAACTTATATGACATAGAGTAATGATGAGGTATAATACAACAATGTGTTTTAAACATCCGTTTTTTTTTCTTATTCAAATATATATGGGATATTGTAGGGACTTATAATTCAAGATTCACTTACAAAGAATGTATTTTTTCAATATATCTTTTTTATAAACATCTCGTTACAATAGATTATATAAAATATAACTCGCCTGCGGCTCGATGGGGGCTCCGCCCCCATGCCCCCCTTAGGGGTTGTCCGACATTCGTAAATTACTAAAAAGTCGAGTTGAAGCAGGTTAGTTCCACCAAAAAACTGGTCCACCAAGAAAGCCGGCTAGTAAGCACTACATATTATCAACAATAATAAATACCTCCCCGTCGCAGCAGGCCTGCGTACTCAGCAAATTTCCAAAGGAATTTAAGATTTCGTATTTTCCCCATAGTTACCATAGGAATGTGTATGTTGATTTATTGCCATGGGATGTTTTTAAAAAATGTTTGTTGTCAGGTAGAGTGATGGTTGAGTAAGGTATAAATCTAATTGTATCAATATTCGGCACTTTTTAATATTCCCAATAAACCCCATGGGGGTGAGTATGTAGGTTTGCCGCCACATGGGTGTTCTAATCAAATATCAGTTAAACCCTACCTAGTAAATGTACATACTAAATGTTACTAAGTTATGTCAATAAATATGCGAGGCACAGGATTTTATTGATTTCCCATAAGATTAACATTGGAAACCTGTATTTAGCTTTTCTGCGGAATCTGTTAAGCTAAGTTAAAAATTCAAGGTACTAAATTGTTTGTTTTTTAAGCTCTTTTAAATGGTTTCAATTAAAATTCTTGAACTTACAAAATTGAGGTTCAAAAATGCCAACAACCCATTTTTTACTCCTTTGAAACCCCATAAAACTCCGTTCCCATAACCCGACAATGCTGGTTCACGGACTCATGAAAATAGACCTAGTCTTACACCTTCAAATTGTTTATTGGATTGATACAAACCAAAATTATTAATAACGTAGTCTTAATTTATACTCTTTGCTTCCATGCATTTCAAGTAACTTTAGCACATGGTAGACTCTTATGTTTAGAAACATGGGTTGTTTCTACTCAGTGAAAATTTTATTGTTACTGATTAGTTCCTAAAAGTTAAAAACACATGAAGTTAATGTATGAAGTGAGAAAATTATAGAGAAAAATGATGAAAGTGAAAATTACACTTCACAGAGTTCACAATTTTGGTTTGCATCAATACGATAAAATTTTGTATCTGTTCCAGGGAGTTCAAAGGTACTATTAACTATGAAAGTCTCATTATGAAGCTAGTGAATTGTAAAAAAAAAAAAATAATAAATCAAGCAAAACATACACTTTAAAAAGTAAAATTTACAATCCAAAATAAAGTGTAAATCACATTCACAAGGTAAAGGTTAAAATTAGTGTGAAAGGTGATCTTTACCATTTAGCTAATAGTAATTTTCCCCTTTGCTTTCACTGCAAACATCACATTTTTGTGAAAGGTGATTTTCACATTTCCTATAAAAGGGGATTTTCTCTTTTGTATAAAAGGTATTTATAACCAAACATTTTAAGGTTATTTTCACTCTATGGAAGGTAATTTGTACTTCTAACATGTTGGGTGAAATTTACAATTTTTCCAAGTACCTTATTTATTTAGTGAATTACACCTTAATAAAGTTGTCTCGAGTTTTTGGTGGATTTGACTGAATAAAAGGTGAAAAACATACAAAATTAAATTGATATCCACCTTCTATTTTTCTCAGTGTATATATGTTCCCGCGAAGAAAAAAAAAGATTTAAGAAGTTTGAATTTGTAATATTATTAATGTATAATAATAATAGACACAAATACATACCCAATTTCAGCAGTATTTTTTTATCGGAGCAGTCTAGATGACTCATCTGCACCACTCTGAGTGAGTCGTCGCATACCTTAGGCTTTACAATCGTCTTTCTGTTGAAGACACCAGCGAAGTGGAAATTCCTCTCGCTGAGAAGGCGACGGGCTCGTTTAAAGAGTTCTTTGTTGGCTCGAGTAAGATGTTCGTTGATATACACCGGCGTTGCGGGGAAGCTCGGAGTAACCGCGGAAGCAGACAGGGATCTTTTGCCTTACAGCCCGCAACCATGAATCCTTAATGGTTTGGGAGATGAACTGGACAATAATAGTAGGAGGTTGGGTACGCCTTTTAGAGAACAAATGAAGGCGGTGCGCAACTGAGACATCTTCATTTTTAAATGGTACTTTTATAGCTTGTGCGATACTGCTTAGTACAGCAAACATATTTTCCTTGTCAGTGACTGGAATACCTACAATCTCGCTAAAACTCGCTCCTGGAGTGTTGCTCAAGGTCTAGAATTTGTGGCCGCAGTTGCCGCGTCTCGTCGCTCTGTGTCGTGTTGGTCTGTTTAAGCTTGTCAAATTTATTGACGAACACGCTGGTGGCTACTCTCGTCAACAGGGATTTTACATCTTCTTTCAACGAGTTAATCGATCGATGTATGCAATCGTTTTATCACCTAATAAATTTTTAACGGAATTAATTGCTATCAGAATAGATCTCTTGCCCTTAGCAGTATCGGCCGAAGAGGCGACGGAGGCAGTTTCATCCTTACAATATTCGCGTTTTTTAGGTTTTCGATCGGTGCTTTTAGTTTTTTAGGACAAGCGTTGAAGTAGGATAGATCACAGTCTACACATTTTACGATGGTTTCACGACTCCCGAACTCCGCTTTGTATTTTTCACAGGGCGTTATTTAAAGTAATAAGTTCCACTGACAGTATTAAAATAATAATAATAATAATAATATAGCAAAAATATTGATGTTATGACGGTCTTAGGATGGTAGTAAACTAAACCGCTGAGTAGGAATCAGCCCTCAGTTAGATAAGACGACTGGCGCTTATCAGTAGGTCCTTACTCATTGGCAGCCTAAACGAATACTGAAAAAAATGTCGTAGGTACTATCGGGTTTTTATTTTAGAATTGGCCAATAGAGTGAAGAATTGAGAGCGTTAATAACAAGTTTTCCTAGTTACGCAATATTTTTTTAATGTGCACCGTGATATTACAAATAGGCTTAGGCCTAAATTTGTCTAGATGACGATGCTCACATATTGTAAATAGAAACTTTTGTGAAACTGCCAATTCATTTGTAGGCCATAAGGAAAACTTGAAAGAGTAGAGATCTTATCAGATAAAAACTCAGGTGGGGCGGGATTTCAACTGGGAAAAATCTAAATCCAGAAAGGATTTCATATAGCTTGTTACATAATAAGAATTGCATTTAACACATTTATTAATTATTATAATAATTAATTAATATATTTAACTATAGTATAATTACTATAATGTAATAATTATTATGAATTATTTACTGAAGCAAGTCGGGATCGCCGCTCCGTGAGACAACCAGAAACCACCAGGAAATAAGATAAATCGAAAACTAAGCAGCGTGATGGAATGAGACTTTTACCATTTAATAAAAACAACTTATAAAGTAACAAATTGTACAGATACACTCAATTAGGTAAATATATTTTTTACTATGAATTATTTACTGAAGAAAGTCGGGATCGCGGCTCCGTTTGGAGGAGAATGCTTATTGATGGCCAATCAATGGTAGAGTATTTAAACATTTTAATTATTTTCAGTGGCTTAAAGTTTCCTATTGAAAAAAAAAATAAAACTATTGAGATCGGGTCTTGATATAAAATACTATTCTGTTTTACGTTTTTCCATCGATGACTGTATATAAAATTTGAATATTAGTACCAATACTGTTGATTTATTTATTTCAAACAATCGTGTGTTTAGTATTCTCCAACAGAAACGAACGCTAACAATGTCGAATGTCAACCGTCAATAGTTGGTTAAAACCCTGTAGTCATGTTATAGCCAGATAACGCCTTACAACTATTAACATTTTGATAGTTGAATAACCAAACGGCTTAGGCCATGATGCCGGCTTCACAGGATATGAAGATTGCCTGCTAAGTTCATCCTTACGATCAGATCACAATGGTGGATGCCCCTGGTCGTTGGGCTAGAGACTATGTTGTAATTCAAATGGATTATATTTGGATACTGCTTTAATATCAGTGTTGCCAGACTGGGTCTATTATTTTAACCACAAACTCCCCAGGAAATCCTCGGCTTTACCCGGTAAGTTGGTTGTAATGCCTGCAAAATATCCGGTTAAACAAAAAAATACCCCAAAAACGGGTAATTTTATTGAAACAATAAGGCAATTTCCCAAAACTTTACACGTACACCTATATGTCACATCACATCGTTGACATTTTACACATTAAGTAATACAGGATGCAATACTCTTTAATAGTATCTTGATTTTCGATTATAAACTGCTAGTCTCTCTCATTTGAACTAATGATAGGTCATTCCAAAAGTTGGTGAAACTGACAGTTTTATTACGATTTCATAAACAACGCAATCCAGACTCATAAACCCAACGAGCTCAAAAACTGCATAGAATATTGCAAAGGTAGAGAAATTCGTCCCCCGTTGATTGTCGCCATTTCACCCACAATTCTTGCTGTTTCCTTGGTAAACAGTCCTTTGTTTACAGTTTTCCATCTGGTATCGGTTTTTTTTCACCCATACCTGTCCAACTTTTGATTAATTGGAATGCCTTTTCTGTCGTAATTTGTGATATTAGTTCAGAGTTGAGTACCAACTTATTTCCCATCCAAGGCATCTGGTTGGAACAAAATACTAAACGGTATACCCATTAAACAAAAAATGTTTTTCATAATCAATGTAATTAAGAATGAGCATCAAAAGTATATCCAAAGACAATAGGCTATGTGGTGAAGAATATTTCTAACCTCCACAACCGATCGGCCTGATTCTCTGGTACCTACTGGGTCTGTAGCAAAATTTGAGGTTAAATTTTTGATTTTGAAACTATGTTGAAACCAGTTGCAACCTGTCATGGGAATCCTGAACAATCTTGGACGAGCATATATCAAAGACATTTGCCCTACAGCTATGCATATTTGATTAAAGATAGTGAAGACGAACATACTAAACTTCGTTGGTACAGGGGTGAGGATGCTGCTAAGCATTTCATGCAGACAGTAAAAGAGGACATCAAATTAATCGATAGTATTCTTTACGGTGATAAAAAACTAGATGTACCAAAACTAACAACAGAACAGCAAGATGAATTTAATTCAGCTACTAGATGTCATATTTGTCAAAGAGAAAATTTCACTGCTGAAAACTATAAAGTAAGAAATCATTGTCATGTTTCTGGGGTTTATCTTGGGGTCGCACATAGGTATTGTAATTTGAAATATCAAGATCAGCATTTCGTACCTTGTTTTATCCATAATTTATCTGGATATGATTCACACTTTATTGTGAGGGAGTTAGGATGTGATACAAACGATATTAAGGTAATCCCTAACACAGAAGAAAAATACATCTCGTTTTCAAAAATGATTCAAGTTGAACATGGGAAGAATAGTTTTATGGAACTAAGATTTTTAGATTCCTACAGATTTATGCAAGATAACCTAGCAACATTGGCAGAAAATCTACCAAAGCAAGAATTTAAGGAAACAATGAAACATTTCCCTGAAAACTTTGAACTTTTAACAAAAAAAGGTGTTTTCCCATATGATTATATCACGGAACTTGAGAAACTTGACGAAACATATCTTCCTCCAAAATCATCATTTTACAGCCAGCTCAATGATGAGGATATTTCGGATGATCTATATTGTCATGCTAAAAATGTTTGGAAAACAATGAATGCTAAGAATTTAGGTGAATACTCTGATATTTACGTTAAAAGTGACGTATTGATACTGTGTGATGCATTTGAAAACTTTAGAAAAACATGTTTAAAAACCTATAATCTTGATCCAGCTTACTACTTTACAATCCCTGGTTTAGCTTGGGATGCTATGCTTAAATACACTGGAATAGAATTGGAATTAATCAAGGATATGGACATGTTCCTGATGGTTGAAAAAGGCATAATAGGAGGAATCACACAGTGCATTAAACGTCATGCTGTAGCTAATAACAAGCATACTTCAGAGACACTAAATTCTGATGTCCCAAGCAAATATCTCCTGTATATTGATGCTAATAATTTGTATGGAGAAAGCATGTCAAAATATCTTCCTTATGGAGGATTTAAATGGTGTGAAGATGTCAATAGCATTAAAATCAATTCCATTCCTGAAGATGGAGAAGAGGGGTACATACTAGAAGTGGATTTGGACTATCCGGAAGACCTTCACGACAAGCATAGTGATTTTCCTTTTTGTTGTGAAACAAAATCTCCACCAGGAGGGTCCCATCCAAAGCTGTTAGCCACTTTAGAAAATAAGGAAAAATATGTTATACATTACGTTGCTTTACAACAAGCTTTAAAACATGGATTAAAACTAAAGAAAATACATAGAGCAATTCAGTTTAAACAAAAAGACTGGTTAAAACCATACATCGATTTGAATACAGAAAAAAGAAAAATTGCAACAAATGACTTCGAAAAGGACTTTTATAAACTAATGTGTAATTCAATATATGGCAAGACAATAGAAAATGTGCGAAATAGAATTGACATAAGATTAGTATCAGATCCGAAAAAGTGTGAAAAATTAATTTCAAGACCAAATTTTCTAGATCGCACTGTGTATGAAGAAAACCTCGTAGCTATGAAAATGGGACAAACCAAAATAGTGTTTAATAAACCTATCTACATTGGAATGAGTATTCTTGAACTCAGCAAAGTCAAAATGTACTCATTTCACTACGATGTTATGAAACCGTTCTATGGCAACCGCATCAAGTTATGCTATATGGACACTGATAGTTACCTTTACGAAATTCAAACAAAAGATGTGTATAATGATTTAAATACACTTAAAGTCCACTTTGATACAAGTAACTATCCCAAAAATCATTTTTTGTACTCAGACAAAAATAAAAAAGTTCTGGGGAAATTCAAAGATGAACTTGCTGGAGACATTTTGTTGGCTTATGTTGGTTTGAGAAGTAAAGTTTATGCGATCAAACGAAAGGACTCTGAAATTAAAAAAATTAAAGGAATAAAGAAGTCTGTTGTAAAAAATACCATTGAGTTTCAGGACTATGTTAATTGTTTGTATTCAGGTGAACCAAAGTTAAGGAAAAAACAACATAATAACTTCAAGACAACATACTGTTTCGACTGTGGCTATAAACAAAATAACATTGAGTGCAGATGATGATAAACGTTATATACTTGAAGATGGAATCAACACAGTTCCATATGGACACTACAGTTTAAAGGATCTAGAAGACTCGTCATACGAACCATCAACAAAGAGAATAAAAACTCAATGACCTTAAAAAACTATATATCAACAAACAAAGCATTCATCAAGATCCAAATAAATGTAATCTCAAAGTTTATGATTATGTAAATATATCCAAATCTTTACAACAATGTAGTATGTATATATGATATTATTGTAGGAGAAATAATCGGATTTTTACTAAGATAAACAGCTTCCGTGGAATATTTTGCCTAAAAACCACGTAAAAAAAGGTGTGGCTAGGCCTAACCGAAAGGAAGGGGAACCACGTCAGGATTAACGTAATAAACGTAGTCCATGACAAAAGTTAACGCCATGGGGAATTACCACCTCGTATGAGCTCTGGTCATGGGAGGAAACATTCCGTGCTGTCTTATCTTGGTAAAAACCTTTCAAAATGTAAAATGTTAAACAATAATAATTGTATTTTTACATTAAAAATTTATGTAAGTTATAAAGAAGTATTTTTAGTATAAACAAGTAACAATCTCCTTTCAACAAAAATACTATGCATAAATCAGTTTAGCGTATAATTCTCTGCGTAGGTGCCACTGTAACTCCTTCATATAATCTCATTCGAACATAGGTACTCATATATCCTAGTTTTATTAATTTATATTATTCTTTTTTTAATCTTAAATATTTAGTTTAATAATGCAGTAAGGTTATTTATTATATAATTTTATAGCTTACTGAATTACTATTTTTTACTTTTTTATTGATTTATTAATTACCTATTTTATTAATTTTTTATTTATTAATTACCTTTAATAACACTAAAATGTCATCGTAGTAAGAGAAAACAAGGAACGGGCCACGCCACCGCGCCGCCTGACCGCCTCCCGCTGCATCCCGCAGAATCCCGATCGTAGTCCCATAAGAGCCCATATTGAATCCTTCTACAGGAAGCACATATTATATCTACTGTTAGCTTTTAAATATAGTGAATTTCCTTCAATATCACTGTCAAGCTAAATAAATACAAAAATTCAAGCTTATGGGAAAGCAAGATGCAAAATCAGCTACATATTAAAATCAGCTAAAGTTAATGGAATGTTTTGCAGTAGATCTATAAAAACAATAAAAAACCTTTATATCAGGAAAAAGTTCCCTACTTCAAGCTCTGTTCAAAGTTTTAAGAGTGTTAAACTGCTAAATATAGTGGATTTTGTGTTAGTTAATACTAAACTTCAAGATCTCAATACAATATTACTGTAGTTACTGACTAAAGTATGGCAAATATTAACTAAACATAGCCAATTTACCTCAAATAGTCGGAAACCAAAGTTTTTGGTAAGTTAGGAACAAACAATGTAAAACATCACTAAGTAACAAGCAATGTAAAACAATCAGTTGCCTAACAATCAATTTTAAAACAATCAGTTCCGCCTAACAGGTAAAATAAAAAGACATAATATTGGCAATCATCACAGTTATTGTTTAGGTTTGATACTTTTATTGGTATCGGTGCTGTCCAAGATATGTGCGTACACAATTTTAAGGATCTAAAAAGTATTACTGTACTTATGAAAAAATTACGTCTATATACATGTGGTAAACCCCTCACATAAATAAATAAGTAAACTTCAAAAACATACTGGAGGGTTAAGGATCAACAAAACGTTAAATTAAACACACAATATTAACTGGCATTAATTATGAATTACTACTTCAAGCTCTGTTTATCGGCTTAGGTATATTAGAAACAAAGTTATGGTAAAATGAAATATGTTCGCTAAGATATTTTTTGGGCGCAACGAATGAGATGCAGCAATATGTTGACATATTAGTTTTCAATGTTACCTAAATTGGGTACTATAACGTTATTCCATAGATTTGCCTTGAAAAAACTGGGCAAGACACGATGAAAATCTCAATTATATATGTATGTAGAATTGGTTTCACATTGGACTGGTTCCTTGGGAACCTTGCGTTTCCTAAAAACTTAGTAGAGCCTAGTTAAATTTGTTCAATAATATAAGTACGAGAACTAAACCTGTTAAGTGATCTACGTTACCACGGATGTACTACATTACCCCTTAATCTGCCTTACCGACACTACGAATTTCTGATACCCCAATCAGTTACACATGCGGGAGTATATAATTTAGATATATTTTCTAATGATATGTTATAAAAAGGTCATATTTGTACATTTTAAATACTTTATTGTTACTGTTTATCTATGAATATTTATAACATCATGATTAAATTACAATGTTGAAATGCAGGTTCGTAAATAAAATGTTTTTTCCAAATATAATGGTCCGATTTGAGTTATTGGCTCAAATTATTTTGCATTAAAATAAAAATTGGATATCTACATCAAATTTGAAACCGTAGAACCGTGGTTATATTGTAAAATATGTTTTTCTCTAAACAAAGAAAAAATATATAAAAAGGGTTTAGGAAAAACCAAGACGTAAATTACATATTTACTGCTCTTATAATAATTGAATATAATTACCCTATTACACTGTAAAATTTGTGATACAAAATCGCACTTAATACCTTAAAATAAAAAACCTAATTACCTTTCTAAAATACATTTCTTTTGTATTAGAGGTTCACATTTAATGAGATTCCTGCTCATAGCTAAAACTTCAAAGTAATACCCTGAGTTAACGGGCAAAATAATCTAATTTACCCACGGCTAGATTATCCAAAACCCCTTTAAAGGAATTAAGGGAGTCTTCCTTACCTCATAGAGTTTATTAGCTTTTATTTCTAAAATATAAAATCCTAAATAAACGTTAAACACCCCTTGCTTTTAAATAAACATCAAAAACCCTTTGCTAGTTTTCAAATTGTAAAATTTAATTTTTCTATTTCAAATTACATTGAACCTATTTTATTTATTACTATGCAGGAATTTATGGTTTTTAGATTGTATTTTCTTACCTAGTATAAGAAGATGTGAAGCATGTAGTGTGGGGTTTTTTGTATTATTTATATTTTTTTTCTTAAACTTCAATAAAAAATATACAGATATAGTAAAATATAACAGTTATTCAAACGTTTATCTTTAATAAAGCTTTATAATTACAGGTAATGTTATATTTAATTACAAAGAAAACTATTCAATAGTGACCTTATAAGATTGTATTATTCGTAAAAAGACTTGATACAACATCACAAAGGAGACAGTAGGCAGTCTGTTTATAAACATTAATAAACCGTTTATTTCAAATTAAAACTTAAAGTTTTATTCAAGGCTTAATACTTTTATATTTAAAAAAACCAAAAACGTGTTAAAATAAAATCATACATATTTTAAAACTTTATAATGGACTTTATAATTATCAATGTATAAATGTTGTGAACAAAAATATTAAATAGAAAAATCGTTATGACTTTCCGGAAAATATCATTTTTACATGATGTTTTGTGTGTATATAACCAAAGAAATTCCATGCAACATTAAAAGGTTATGGTTAGACAATCGTGACACTTTAAAAGAATGTTCAGGGTGATCAATCATTAAGTTGAAATCCTTAGTTTTTAGTTTTAATTAGTTCTTAACCTAAATATATATATATATATATATATATATATATATATATATATATATATATATATCATGATTGTAGAAAAGAAGTGGTATATTTAAATATATTTAAGTAGTAAATTAAATAAATAAATAAGTTAATTTATGTTGGGGCTGGTATTGCCCCATTTTAAGTAAAATACCGAATTAAATGCTATTTTCCTTCAATTTTCAATTAAATATTTTGTAATAAATATGAAATTTAACCATCTTTAGTTTTATATTAACCGTAAAACACTTTAAGTCAAATCGAATAAATTTAAGTGATTAAGTTAATTTTATTACGAAATTGTAAATGATGGTTTGATTATCATTTGACCTTACAATTTAGAATGGGCCGTCAATTCAGAAGCCAACTAACTTTTATATTGAATTTTCAGATTGTAAAAAATATACTTAAATCCTATTGATTTTCCTACCAAAGCTTTAAAGATAAAAAGGCATTGAAATTAAGAATTTTTTTAAATAGAACGAATAAAAAATATTACCTGCGCTATAAGTACCTAAAATGCAGCGAATGGGTTAGTTTAATTAATAAATTCAGGAAAACACTGAGCAATGAATGTTTTAAATATTTAAATTCTTCTAACGTCCAGTACTGGTTAGAAAATATTGGACTTTCATTTTGTTTGATTAAGTTTACATAGTATATTGAAACAGTTGATTAAGCCAGAGTATTTGTATTTGTCATTGATTCCATGAAATGTACATTGGGAAAATAATCAACAGAATGTAAAATTTAAAACCAACCAACTTGTTAAAACGTATTGGAGCAATCGTTGCTATCTTTTTTCAAACATAACGTTAATAAAAGGGAATAACTAATTTAAAACTGAAAACCTTAATAATACGAAGAAAATGCCTTAATAAAACTATGGTCATATATGTGTTTGAATGTAATTTTCAAACCATAGATAAAAATTATATTAGGTTACACGAGTAATATATAATAGTAGTTTTGCAGTAGTAATATATAATTTTATTATGAATGCCTTTAAGCCACGAGTGATATGTAATATCTCAAAAGTGGCTTAAAGGCTGGATACACTCGTTGCATACACTACTTTACCTACGACAAACTTTAACTAGGTAAATTACTGTTATAAACATGTCGAAAATGTATAGGTTATTGACGGTCACCTAACCCAAACGAAGCAAAACGGATGTCACCTGACCAAATCGTTGTTCTCACTCACAAATGGTCACACTCTTTTGGTGTTTAACTCATAAAGCACCTGAAACCCTAATCGTAGTGGAAAAATCAGCTTATTTGGGAATGGCGTAATTTCTAGTACTACTTAAGGCAAATAATGAGCTCTCGTTTTTATAGAGTATGTATTTTAAAGTGTAACGTGTTAAAGACCTTATATTAAGCAACGGGTTAGAACTTGGTTTGATAATGTCCCTCTTTATGATGGTAATTGTAATATCATTATCAGGATATCGTAGGCATTATTAGGATATCGGGATTATTGCAACGGTCATATATAAAATAATTTATAAATATCATTTCCAAGTTTTATTTGACCGATTTGAGTAGTTTATGTCTTAAATTAAAGGTATTCACATTCAGATAACACAACGATCATCATAGTACATATTAGTTTCGCCTAACTGAACTTTAACGTATAATAAATTTTCCACCCAATAATTTCTTATAAGGGATTCTTTTCCTAGCCATTTTATACGATCATTTTTACTTTCTCTCCCTTTACTCCCCGTATATGAAGAAATTATTGTTTTCCTTAACATTTTCAAATTTGACTTGTTTGTGGATTTATCAGTTTTGGTGACCCCTGAGTCTAAAAAAAGTGGTTTTCACAGTGATGTCTGTCCGTGTGTCTGGATATAAACAGAGATAAAAATGTCCCAATGGTCTGATTTTAATGAAACTTGGTATACAGGTACAAAACCACGATAATTAAAGGTGTTTTTCGTCTTTGTTTCAATTTATTATTTTTAAGGGTAGTTTACAGCTCAAAATTAAAAAACGTCAAAAATAAAAATTTTTCAAAAACGGCTCTAACGATTTTGATTAAAATTATGTGGTTTATTAAGATTAAAATGCTGAATAAAATGACACCACCCACATATTCGAGAAAATGCGTGTTCAAAAGTTATAAAGTTAAAAGGGTTAAACAAAGAAATTTTTTAATACTTGAAATAGCTGTTAGCTTTAAATAAATTTCACTCTTCACTATTAAATCAAGCTCAAAAAATTAAATAATCCTTTATTTTAAATTATTGCTCTACTTCAAGTGGTTGCAGAGAAAACTCAATTTTTCGTTTAGCGGTAAGCGCAGTACGTTGCTGCTCAGCTGGTAGCTATCCGACTTGAGCCATCTAGACAATAATGTTTGGAGGCCTTTAGCGCCTATATATGTATATATATTTTTTTGTGTTTATCTACGCCAGTGGCATTTTTTAACGTTTTTACGGGGAACGGTCCAAACCCCAGTCTTGTTCCTATCTAACATCAACCAGTTGTTAGAAAACATCATTAATTAATAGCCCAACGACAAATGGCAACTGGGTCCGGAATCGATCCTTTAAAAAGCTACTCACTTTTCTCAGGATCGATCCAGCAACATTTGGATTCAAAGGCGAGCACTATAACCACTCAGCTACCCAGCCAGTTAATATTGTTATATTGTTGGGAGAAAGTATGTATCAGTTATCTGGTACCGTTTATTTCATATAGTTTAAATGATTGGTTTTGGTCTAAGAACACTCTATGACCAACCCAATCATTTGAGATGTAAATCGTTTACATTGGAAGAGTATGAGGAAAGTCATGTTCGCACAACCAGCATCAGTTTTAATGTATTTTTAGAGGGTACGATGAACAACAGTATACAACAGGTATTTATAAAACCATAAGATAAAAAAAAAAACGTTTAATTGAGGACTTAAAATAATTTCTATGGCAGTAAAAAAACCCATTTAAGACATCTTAGCTACGGGTTTAAGTTTAGTTTAAAAATGTAATTATTTATTATATTTCTTTTAATATTATTTTTTGGCTTACTGTAACGGTTTTAGACAAAATTTGATATTACAGTTTAGATGCTTAAGAAAACAAAAGGTAAATATAGTGTATTTTTTTATGAAAACAGTACTTTCCAAAAATTGTTACAATTAACTATTTCTAGTATTATGAGCATAAATATTATATTAATACATAATATCTATATTTTCATAGATAGATGAAAAAGTAAATCATATTTGGAATTATTTTCACATATGATATGATTTCACAATTTAATGGTGGAGCCAGAAACCTTTTACATAAAAGCTCTGCTCTCAGTGGTTATAAGACAGGTTAAAACCCAACCTTAGAATGGTTTTCATTTTAAAATATTTCCTTCATTTTAAGTTGTGATTATTCAAGTCTTACTCGAAAACTGTGTTTTTCCACTAAACAACGGTCTATTATTTAATTTATCTTTCACTCGTAGCAATGTAACCATGAAAGATCTCTGGTGCAGTAGATTACATACCATAATATTAATTTATTATAGGATAAATTTACTTAAAATTTAATTTATTATAGTACTTTTCCCATAAAATATAGTATTTTAGTCTTGCATCAATCACAGTTTTCATTATAAATTACATAAGATGAAACATAATTATTAACCAATTATAGGAGTTCTTTTATTCAAATTTTAATAATGGATTTATGTTTTAATAGACTTACTAATGTTTATATGTTATAATGTTTTATGTTTATAGTAACACTACCAAAGTTCTATTATTTAATTTTATCTTTGACTAGTATCAATGTAAACATGACAAGTCTCTGGAGCAGAAGATTATATCCCTTAGTAATTTTTTACTATAGTATCAATTTACAAAATTTACTATATGACTCTTACCAAAAAATATAATATTTTAGTCTTGTAAAAAACATAGTTTTGAAGTACATACAGTATACAGTATAAGACAAAACATAATACTTAACCAATTATAGGAGTTATTTTACTTAACTTAGATAAAAATTTTATTATACACATATTACGACAAATAAGACACAAAATCAATTTTCACTCTTTTCCCCTGCTGCTTTGTATGTTTTACTAGATATTTTTTAAATATTGTTGTAGTTGTTGTTACTTCTGAAGCTTTTTTGTTCTGTTTTCCAATGTTTCGTTTTGCTAAAACATTTATATCATTGTTGGTGTTTATATAATTTGTAGCTGTAGCCTATAGTTAAAAGTTGATGTTAAAATATGTGCCAGCCCCAAACCACCCAAGCATTTTAGTAATGATATTTTCCGTGTTTGATTACCTTCAATGTAATTAGAAAATAATTATAAAAAAATAAAAATTAAAAAGGTCCTAATTTTAGTCATTTATGGACTTTATCAACAAGTTTTCTTTACTTTGGTGAGGCCAAGTTCATGTAAAATTGCGAAATTTAAATATTATAATTCTTTTAATTCTAGGATTAAAACATTAAAACTAGTTTAAATAAAATGTAGGATAAAACGGAAATTGATTTTTGAGGAAGAGATATTTTAAAGTTGTGTTTGCTGTAATAAAAAAAAATATATTTGTACCCTGGGATTTATGTTAAGAACATAATAGTTAACACCATCAAGAATTGTTTAATAGTGATGGAAAAGTTGTGATCTACTTGTTTACTATTTATCATTTAACAAGTACAACAGGATATAAGAAAAAAAATTTATTAAAAAAATAAATAAATATAAATAAAATTAATAAGCACAGTGATACCAACATTGTTTTGTTGCAATCTCAGTGCTACAATTTTCCTTCACTAGGCCCGACATTCCCATAAAGCCTCCCCTCCAAGGTTATAAGTCTCCCCAAATCCCTAGACTGATGTTCCATCCTCTCTCTTTGCTCCTTTCACCTCAGGACGAAGTTATTGGATGACATTTATAAAATATTTTTATAATTTACTCTTTCATTAAAAAGTAACATTTTATTTTTTGTTTTAATTGTTTTATTTACAGAAAATAAAAGGTATATGGATCTATATTTAACTTACTATTTTTTATTCCCTTAATAGCTAAAGATAGCTGAAAATATTAAAATGTATTTATTAACTCAAGGAAAATTTCAATACTATGTTGCTGTTGTAGAACCCCAAGGAAAACTTTAAAGCTGATTTATACTATTTGATAAATTGACATTTTGTACAGCAGGGAGAAATAGAAATAGAGAGGCCAGCCGAGTGCAGCGGTGAAGCCATGTGAGACAGCGGCTTGGCCCACAAAAGGAGTGGGGGGAAACGGCGATCCACACTAGGAATAATGATTCACAAAACCAAAATCAAAATCAGCTGTTTGTCTCATTTAGGGCGAGTTGCCCAAAAATGGAGTGGCTTCTTCACCTGTAATGTTAGTTGGATACGAGTTGCCCATCTATTTCTATTCTGTACTCGCTGGGTACAGCAAAAAAGTTTTCATAGCATGTGAATCTTTTGGCTGTCCACTATGACAGTGTCCCTTCTTTCATGATGCATTCATGTTATAGACAGCGGGGTTTGCATGGAAACCGATAGTGGAGGAACATCAATGGACGGTCTATTTAAAGTAGGCCATTGTAAAGTTGGCCATTGTAGAGTAGGGCGGACCACCTGAAGTTTTGTAGCGACAGGAGCACGGGAGTTGGCCCTCTGAATGGTCAAAACACCGTCTGCTGTCCCGTTTTAACCCTTTACCTTCCTTCATTATCGCGGAATTTCGGGACTTTTTATGCTATTTTAAAGATATTTTTATGCTTGTGCACGTTTGTTTAACCAACAATTTTCAGAGATAATAGAACAATTTATTCCTTGTTATTCTTATGGGAAAAATCTAACCTCCAACCAACATTATCTAATAGAACGGTAGGATTTTGTGTAAAACGTCGTTTTAAAGTAAATTGTAAAATAAAAATATCATAAAAAGTGGTGGTTCGTATTTAAAACTAGTGACTTCCGGTCTGGATAGGTTACTTCTGGTAAACCCTGTATTTTGAAATAAGTGCAAATCGATAGAGCTTTTCGATTTATCTATAATGTCACAATTTGCTTTTGTTAAAAAATTATTTCTGTAAATTTCAAAAAGTGTGTAAGGGTGGTATGGGACAACCCGTGTTACAAATATTTTCTTATTAACAATAAATGAGATTATAATATATAATACAAAATCTTTTTGTAAGCGTTTTTCTTTTGTTATAAGAAATCTATAGCTAACTTGTTTGGGTACAGGGCAAAACTTAAACAAAAATGTTAACAAATTGGCTTTAAATGAGTAACTAAATGCATCGATCCCCATTTCACAGTGGGTTTGTAGTAATAAGTTATAAATCGAATTTTTCTACCCGTGTGGTGTGAGAATAAACGGCTGAGTGGGCTTTCTATTTTGATTTGAATCTCGTTTAAACTGGCTTACATTTACTTCGGTGTTTTATTTTGAATATGTTTTTCATTTCCCTTTGATTAAATGTGTCATAAAATATTAAACTTTTATGATATTTTTTTACTAAACTAAAATAATTTTAAAGATATTATAAGTTTGTCAGATTAATTAGTAATAAAATATCAGAATAGGTATTAATTATAAAAAAGTGTTAATATAAATTATCAAGTTTATGTTGTGTTTTCTAATAATTTGTTTTACAAGTAAATTAGTTCTTCGATCAAACAGAACTTTGAATGATTGAATTCAGCTTTATTTAATGCTTATTAGCGAATTTCCCTATAGGGAATACGCTATTACGGTAGTAGTCACGGTAAGACCTAAGCCCGAGACAATTATACTTTTTCGTTTTGAGGTCCCCGAAGCCAAAAACACCGTTCGTTCTAGTATATATATGTATGTATGTATGTATGTATGTATGTATGTATGTGTCCGTGAACACGATAACTTTTGAACGGAAACTCCGATTTTAATGAAATTATGGTACAGGGGTGTAAGCCAGTATCTACTAGATTGATTTCTTGAACCTGAATGATCACACCATGGGAAAGGGGTTTTATGGGGTTTCAAAAGGGTTAAAAATGGGTTTTTGGCTTTTTTACTCTTATTTATAAAATTCAACATTTTTAACTTAAACCATTTAAAAGAGCTTAAAAAACAAACAATCTAGTATTTTGAATTTCTTACCTAGCTTAAATGGTTATGAAGAAAATCCAAAAACAATGTTTTCCATGTTATTCTTAAGGGAAATTAACAAAACTTTCTATCCTGCTTATTTATTGACATTTCTTGAAAAAATTTGGTATGTTTCATTCATTGGGAAGCGTTTAACTTATATTTGATTATAAAACCCATATAGCGGCAAACCTACGTACTCACCCCTATGGGGTTTATGGGGGAAATAAATAGAACACCACATCCTGATAAAATTTTTATGTACATTCACTAGGTAGGGTTTAACTTATATTTACCAACAAAACCCATATGGCGGCAAACCTACATACTCTCATCCCCATGGGTTTTATGGGGAAATAGAAAATATACCAAAATTCCATTGGAAAATTCGCTGAGTAGGCAGGTCTGCTGCGACAGGGGTATATTATCTTATTTTTGTTATTTTTTATTGTATGCTCATCAAAAACTGAATAACAGTAAAAATTGTGCATGAGACAAGATTTTAATACTTCAGCAACCTAAATTACTATCCAACTCTAAACAACGTTTATTTTTACCATGTACAAAAAGCAGTTTCCAGGTTTAACAAATACTGAAACTGCATCATTTGGCCACATCCAATATGTATTGTTTTGTTGTAATTAAGAATAATAACGGTCTGTTTGAATTTTTTTTATTATGATAAATAAAATTATCTTTTATCTATATATGAAGAATTAGTTGTTCACTTCGTAATAATTGTACAGCAATGTGTTGTCATTGCAACTTTTAGTACACCTTTATTATTAGTTAGGTAAAAAGATTAAAGCAAAATCGTTGGTAAAAAAAGAAAAAAAATCCATGCTAAAATGGGAATACAAAAAAGTGTGAAACTTCATACATACAACATGCATCCACTCTCCGCCGTCCAGTCAAACCCTCCCCAACATATCAGCTGATTGCGGAATAATTTATTCAAGTCCAGTGGTCGGTCAGCCTTAAACTTTCAGACGAAACTGCCTCCGCCTGAACGGTGAAGGTACTTTCCTCGTTTCACATCTATGTAAAATTCAATAATAAATTACATTTAACTTAAAGTGTGTCTGTGTGTTTTTTTTATAACTTTATAAAGCATATTATAGAACTAGAAACAAAATTGGTTAATTGAGTTTATGACTTCTTTGCCGTCTTGTAAGAATGTATTTTAACCGTAGATAACTTAAATAAATAATGTGAAAAAGAACATGTTAATGTTCCTACCATCCATATTTAAAACTAAAAGTAGCGTATAGTCATATGCCTACGGTATTTATTATTGATTTTTTTTGCAATTTGAACAGTTTGATAATTTGATAATTTTATTAGGATATTGGATAATTGGACGACAGCAATCAGAACTACTTCTTACACTTACAAAAGAAGAAATGTCTATACATTTTATGTTCACAAATTTATAGTTATAATTTATCTTAATATACTATTGATGTATTATTACTATTAGTGTATTACTATTACTGTACGAAATTACAAAGCTATGAAGATTACATTGGGCGTCTTGGACTTTCGTTCAGAGGTCACTGGTTCGATCCTCGTGATTCCAAACAACTTAAAGCAAAATCATTGGTAAAAAAAAGAAAAAAAAATCCATGCTAAAATGGGAATACAAAAAAGTGTGAAACCTCATACATACAACATGCATCCACTCTCCGCTCTCCTGTCAAAACCCTCCCCAATTTCATATTCAATAAAAACTGATTTGAATAAGTGGATAAATAGTGTCAAATAAAAAAAAAACTATTATGTGAAAAAGTTTCACCACATTTTCAAAAAATAATATATTTAAAAAATATAGTAATTTTTTCTCGTCAGGCTAAGGAGCTTAGCAGTGATTAATTATATTGAAAATATTTCTTTCCAAATGTAATCCCTCAAAGAATTTAATTTTAAGGGTAATTGGATTTAAATTTTCACTTTAATTTAGTAAGCCTGTTTAGTAAATGCAGAACAACCTTTTTAAATCATGAAATGACTCCTAGTATTTTAGTAATGAATACTCTACAAAAACCTTATCTTTAATATCCCATGGTACTTCCCACACTCCAAATATTTTACTTTTAATTACGTTCAAGTCTTACCCGGGAAGTTTTAGTTACGGTTTTATTATTATAATAAAGGTTTACAATTTAATAATATTAGTTATTTTGTACAATGCTTTATAATCATGATAGATTAAGTTGTATTATAATCACTAAACGTAATAAAAACTCAACCATTTTTATTTTTATTTATTTTTTTAGATATTTTACAATTTTGTTCAATTTCTAAGACCCATAACAGCAGAGCTCCAGTAGTCTGACCCAAATCCACAAAACTCTCCATAACAATTCCAAGTCACGTTCCGAGTGTTGCATCATCTCATGATTACATTAATTTAATGATAATGCTCTTATCAACACCTTTTATACTATATTTGTCATTCGGTCAGATATATTATAAGATGTATATAAGATACAACACTATTATGTGCATATGTTTCCAAAAGAAATCGAGGAATATTATTAGTAAAAAATATAAAATTTATTGAAAAAATGAGATTTTTAAGGATTTAGTTGCATTATTGATCTGCTGTAGCAATAATCCATCCGCTTAATTTTCATTTACGTTGTTTGAAGTATGCCACGTTCTGTTATTAATCATCCAAACCAAATATTAACTCCGTGTGAGCTTATAATTTATGTTTAATTTGGTCAGAAGCAAACAAGGGATACATATAATATAGATTAAGTTTTGTGTCAATAATTTAAAGAGGGATATTGATGGGTTTGTTTTTACGACCAGGGTCACGGCAGGTATTTCCAACCTACATATCTTGCGGTTAGTCATATTTAACCGCAAAAATACAAAATACTAAATAATTATTTTTTATACGTTCCACTAAATACAAGATATGAGGAAATAACATTTCAAAATTCATCTAAATTGGTTTTATATGTGTTCTACAATGCTGAAATAGAACTTTCAAGTTAAATTCAACATTTATTTATTCACTGGCCCAGGTTCAAGAATGAAATAGCATGGCCTGCTTCTGTTTTACAAGTGTTCATTTTATTTTTACTACTTTTTTATTATTTTTTTACTGTAACCCTGTTTAAAGCAGATTGTCCAAAAACAGAAGCGTGTAATCACATGTGGGCGATTAAGGTGGTTGTTTTAACTTGTAGATGGAATTGTATATTGGATTGGTCAGACTTCTTTTGAGTAGTTATTTATTTTATAGATTCCTTCAAAAGTATTATACATACATTTATTCGGTATTACAGTTTCATTACATTTTAGTTTAGTTTTGATTAATTATTTTTTCCTAATGAAACAATTTATCTCAACTGTCTTTTAAGAATAGTACCTTAAGAATATCAATTGGGTTAAATATAAAAATATACATTATTAATGGGTTTTCAAAAACTTACTAAGTCTAATATTTAGCAAATATGGAGAATTACGTGTATACAAGTAGTACTTTTCCAAAAGTTTTCTTGTCAATTGGAGTTTGGATGAATAGCTTTTAGACTTAAGGTACTCAATACTATTAAACAAGGACTTTTCTTTAGTGATGTGTGTAAAGGAAATATTAGAGGGAAAGCTGAAATGAATGCTTTTTCTAAGTTGGAATAACAAAAAAGAAATATTCTAACAAAATGTAATTTTTCACTGCTGAAATCAAAAAGATGGTCGAACCAGACGTTTTAATATAAACCTCATTCATTGAAAATAAAGGTTTACTGTTACTAGTTTACAAGTAGTATTCGCAGTGACAAAGGATAGGAATATATTAATAATTAAATTAAAGGTACATCCAATAACTGTCAAAACACTGGCCAATCACGGGTTGTCAAAGGACAGGTCTTTTGACAACCGGTAATTTTATTTAATTACTAATTTACTATTTTATTTTCAATTCTTTCGGTTTAAGCATTTAATGATGCAATTAAATGTGATTTAATTATCTGTAATGCGTAACAGAATTTGGTATCAGAGATTTCAGTTTTAATTTAGTAGACCATAAGATTAAAATAATTATAATCGACATGGTTAACATAAATTGAATGATTTCTATCGTTCACTTTAAACTATTTCAACTGTGCCTTGTAATTTAATCATGAGTTTAATTTAATGCGATTAAGTTAAATGATTCATTTTAAAAAGCTCTTTTTATTGGACTAATCACTAATTTCAAATTAATGATTAGTACATTTTTATTGATCTTTGTTTCAAATATTCAAAATGGTTATAAATATAAAACGTTATTATAATATTAAAAAAGGGGAACTTTTTATTTATTAGATGTATAAAGATTTTCATTTTTAGAAATTAATTGTTTTTGATAGCTATTCCAAAAAATCCATGTTAATAATATAAATTCATTTGAAATAATTGTTTAATAATAAAAAACTTTGTGAATGTTAATAATTGTCTAACATCTTACAACTTTTACAGTATTTCATGTAACTTTCTGTATTTATTCATAATGATTCCTGTATTGATTGGACTAATACATAGTGGATTAATATACCTAATCGTCTTCAATCCTGTAGTTATTCATAAACGATTACTATAGTTTCGAGGGTACTACCTCATTATAAAATCGTATATTATAAAAATATCATCTCGGTGCTGTACAGGCTGTCTTCGTCACAAATTAACACGCAAATCACAAAACACACAATTAAAAAATATTTTACACAATATGTTCGGCCGACACAAGAAATTTCAATACTAGATAAAAGTACCGTTGCCGTGCGTGGACCGATTCGACAAAACTTGATTAGCCAATACCCTGGAGACGTTCGGAGACGTTGACCTTGGGTAGGGGGGCAAATCAGCTGATTATCACGTCTGATATTTACTTATTGTTTCGATGCGGTTGAACAGAATGTTGGAGTTGAAAGCTAATTTTTCATTTAACACATTTCCCGGCGACTTCTTAACCAGATTATAAATTTCATTACTCTCAAGGTCATTCAATAACGGGCCTTTAATACATTTATAGATTATTTGTAATGGTTTTCAGCACAAGCTGTTCAGCACCGAGATGATATTTTTATAATAGACGATTTGATAATGAGGTAGTAACCTCGAAACTATAGTAATAGTTTATAAATAACTACAGGATTAAAGACGATAAGGTAAATTAACCTACTATTTATTAACTCCCATTATGTACAATTGAACATAGAAAGTAATGTGAGAGAAATGATAAGATTCTCAACGAAAACCTCATTTCATCTGGCGGCACGTTGGTTTTCTATATTGGAACCGTTTGACTGTTGTCAAAAAAACAACAACAATTGATTTAGAAATTTAAAAACTAGTGTATAAGGAAATTTTAAGTGAAATAGAACAGTTCATTATAATAGTATTGATTATACTATTCCTTTCATCATAAACTGAATCACAACTGAAATGTATGTTGCCCAATTATTTTACAAAGTGCAGAGTACAGTAGTAAATATGTAACAACATCATTGCACGCTTATATACAAAGAATTAAAGGTCAAATAAGCGTCAGATAGTTTTGGTTTTATAAATGATAATAAAAAATTATTTCCTATAAACTTCCCCCAGTTGTAAAAAACCTATGAATATTAAATAATCCCTATTAAATATTTGTAGGCTTTGTCAAACCTATTTCCATCGGACAATTTTTAAATAGAACAATCAGTAAATATTTGTATGATGAAGATTAATATGCATGCCCAACATCCTTACCACTTGCATTATGAGAGGAATACAGCATACAGAATAGTGTAATGTGATTAATTACACCCATTCCCTCACAGCTTTGATTCCATACAGAACCCAGGGCCGTAACTAATTGCCTGTCTTTTACAAAGCTAGAACAATTACTTGCCGCGGATAGCCTGTGTGTACGGTTCTGTTCCTTTATGGCTCCTGATTGGCTGCTATATTCATTGCAGTAGCTCTACCTAATTGTTTTACCTTATGATTAATTTCCTCATTCGAGTTCGTTTGAGCTCTGAAAAGTTATTCATTAAAATCACTTGATTTTTTTACTATTTTATTTTTATGATTTGTTTTTATTCTTATGTGATACAGCTATTTTTTCAGATGGAGTATAGAGTGCTCTTTACAAAAATTATAGTTGTAATGAACT